>BHFT01033132.1:0-16549 GCA_004320025.1 Laticauda laticaudata
ACCACTGTGGTGGCTTCAATTTAGTCACACGGTCGTTAAGTGAAATCTGACTTCTCCATTGACTTTGCTGGTCAAATGGATTTACCTGAAACACACACCCACACCGGGAGGCTGCAACATTTGTAAGTCTGAAAAACAGTCCTAAGTCTTTTTTTTTTGCAGTGCTTTTTTCACTTCGAACGGCCACTAAATGAATCATTGTAACTCGAGGACTGCCTGTATTTTATGGTCCCACCAGTTCTTGCTTGCAGGCAAATGGTATTTCTTGCCAACCTTCCAATGCACCATGGTTGCTATTTTGTCATGCCATTATATGTGTTGTTGTTATTATTATTATACAGGTAGTCCTCAACTTATAACAGTTCGCTTAGTGATTGTTGAAAGTTACTGCTAGGATTCCAGCAATTGCTCTAATTAAATCATGATTCTCGAGCCAAACTTCAAAAAACTTCAAAGGATTTATTAGAAGTGATATGCTGGCACTGCCCTGTTTGAAGACAATTCTGGCCTACATCATTCACAGTCCCCTGTGACCCTGTTTCCCTCCCTCCCACCTGGGTATGTCATAAATCACATTCTCCAATTGAGCACCTTCACCGGGCTGGGTGACATAAATCACATTCTCCAATTAAATATATTCCCGGGGAAAAAGCTCTGGTATTTTAGTCACAATCTTTTAAACAGAAGAGTTGGAATGTGCTTTCATTCACTCAGGCATAGGAATGTTTTATGAGTTGACAGTTCCAATGGCACTGAAAAAAGTGACTTATGAATATTTTTCATGCTTATGACCCTTGCAACAACCCCCATGGTCTGTGATGGCGAACCTATGGCACGCGTGCCACAGGTCACATGCAGAGCCATTTGTGCCGGCATGAGAGCCGCAGGCAAACTTACCTCACTGTGCATGTGTGTACCTTACAACTTAATTTTTCAGCTGGTTTGAGACCTTTTTCAGCCTCCCAGAGGCTTGAAAAAAGGCTTTGTAGGACGAATAATAGGCCCGCTTCATCACTTCCGGAAGTGACGAAACGGGCCTATTATTCAACCTGAAAAGCCTTTGGGAGGCCGAAAAAGGCCTCAAACCAACCAAAAAATCAGCTGTGAGGTACAGTGCAGGTAAGGGGGCAGGAGGGGGGGATTGAGATTATACGTAGTGTTAATACTACTTTATAAGGTCTTGGTAATAAGGCCACACCTGGAATTCTGCATCCAGTTTTGGTTGCCACAACATGAAAAAAAATGTTGAGACTCTGGAAAGAGTGCAGAGATGAGCAAAAAAGAGGATTAGGGGGCTGGAGGATAAAACAAAGAACGGATGCTGGAACTGGGTATGTCTAGTTTAATGCAAAGAAGGACTAGGGGTGACATGAAAGATTTGAGAGGCTGCTCCAAAGAAGAGGGGGTCAACCTATTCTCCAAAGCCCCTGAGGGCAGGACAAGAAGCAATGGGTGGAAACTAACCAAGGAGAAAAGCAACCTGGGATTAAGGAGAAATTTCCTGATCATGAGAACAATCAACCAGTGTAACTACTTGCCACCAGAAGTTGTGGGAGCTCCAACACTGGAGTTTTTTAAGAAGAGACTGGACAGCCATTTGTTTGAGATGGTACAGGGTCTCCTGCTTGAGCAGGGGATTGGACTAGAAGACCTCTGAAGTCCCTTGAAGTTCTACAAGGGAGGGAGGGATGGAGGAAGGAAGGAAACAAATGGATGGAAACTATTCCAGGACAGAATCAACCTGGAATTAAGGAGAAACTTTCTAACAGTGAGGACAATTAACCAGTGGAACTGCTTGTCACCAGAAGTTGTGGATGCTCCACCACTGGAGGTTTTTAAAGAGAGATTGGGTAAGCATTTTTGGGATAGGATTTCCTGCCTGAGCAGCGGACTGGACTAGAAGACCTCCAAGGTCCGTCGGAGTGCAATATTGATGCAGTATCAGGGGTTTTCAGTTCGATGTATGGGGCGTAAAGGATGTGTATGTGTGTTTATTTTGGTGGCCGTGGTGTGCAGTGAGAATGGTATTTAGTTTCGTTGTACGAGGGAACAGATATAACAGATAACCAGAGTTGGGAGACACCTTGTAGGTCATCTATTCCAACCCCCCAGGGCCCCAAGTGGGAGACCCTACACCATTTCTTTCTTGTTCTTTTTTGTAAAAGTTTTTTATTTTTTAAAGACAAACACTAACAAAAACAAATATAAAACATCAATATAAAACCATCTCCCAAAATACAGTGTGTCGGTTGGTACATTTCTTTCATGTCATAATATCAACAGTCTTCCCCTTCCAAACATATATTCATATTACATAAGTCAACTATACATATTATGTTATGTTATGTTATATTGTATTATATTATTGTATTATATTGTGTTATATTATATTATTATATTGTATTATATTATCATATTATATTATTGTATTGTATTATTATATTGTANATTGTATTGTATTGTATTAATACAATTACATTACATTACATTACATTACATTACATTACATTACATTACATTACATTATATTATATTACATTATATTACATTGTTGTTATATCATTTCTGACATGGCAGTCCAGTTTCTTCTTGAAAGTGTGCAGTGATACTAAACTAAACTACACTGAGCTAAACTTCCAGCTCTATTCCGATCAATTGCCGTGCATCTCATTGTGGCTGCGTTATTGTGTTATTCCTAACGTTTAATGCCCCAGGGTGGGCTAGAGGCGATGGAGGGAGATGTATCTTCAGAGTGGGGACCCAGCCTTATGTCAGCCCCCCCCCTCGACACCTCCCCTTCGTGGAGTTTCTGGGGCACGTGTTGAGCTGTCTCAGCCCCCCTTTGTTGTTAGAAGCCAAAGCAGCCAGCTCTGTTTGGGTTGGGGGTGTGAGGGAGGGGCGTGTGCATGACCGCCTGGCCAAATTCCAAAGCAGCTTTCCACCCCCAGGGGAAGCTGAGCTGCGCCCCCCCACGTCCCCCCATCTAACCGTCCCTTGTCAGCAGGCGGCCCGCCTCCCAAGAAAGTCATCTGCCGGTGGACCCCTCCTCCCCGGGCTCTGGTGGGGAGAGGCTTCAGACAGACAGGCTGACCTCTTGGTCACCAGCCACCTCTCCTCACGCATTCCTGGCCGGAGGCTCAGCCTCCCCCTTCCCCTGCATGGGGTGTGTGGGGGGGGTCTTAACGCACCTCCGATCACCTGGATTTGGGGCTTGCACCTGTCCGGGAAAAGGGGGGGGTTTGGCGCCCTGGCGAACAGAGAGAAGGGTTAGAAGATCAAGAGGGCCAGCCGAGGAAGAAGCCTTCCAGCTGCTCATGTCAAGGAGAGGATTAATGGCTATTTAAAGAGCAACCAGGAGGAGGAGCAGGAGGAGGAGGAGGTGGTACCCCCAACGAGACAGGTGGCCGAAGGCGCGCATGGAATGCCAAGCAGTAGTGCGTCCTCAGCAGGGTTTGTTTTCCTCTGGCCTTCCTTGAGATGCTCTCTCTGGAGCAGCCCGGGCGCTGGAGGAAGTCGGGGAGGCATAAGTGAGGGGAGAAGGTTCAAGGGGGCTCAAGGCTGAGACGCAGGAGTGGCGGAGACGGAGGGGTGGTGGGACATCCGGAAAGGAGTCCCTTCCTGGAGCTGCAGAGATGGAGAGGTTGACCCAACTGCCTTTGGGTTGGCTTAGCGGTTGTGATGGTTCTGGACGGGGTTGTGTGTTGGATGCACACAACAAGCTTGCCAAGAGTCACTGATGAGGTTAGCTAGTTGGGTCATGAAAGGTCTGCAAGGAAAAAAATAACTCAAGCTCAGAGCACCGGAGACCCCACTATTCTCCTCCTCCTCCTCCCTGCAAACCCTTCGCCCTTCCAGCTCTGATGATGTTCCCTAATTAGGTCATGCAACGTTTGCAAGGAAGCCACCAGGCTCATAGAGCACCAAGGAGCCCACAGTTACATCCTGAGCAACACATACCGTCTACCATGAAACATGTCCATTCAATTAAAGGAGGGGAGGCATCAATTAAAATGTTGGAAGAATGTTAAGCCTCCCATATCGGATATTATGAACGTCAGGCCAGAAACGCCTGGACAAATCAAGAGGGGAGGAAAATAAAATCTTCATTGAGAAGCCAACTCAATTTGAATCAAGGTTTCAAACCGTTTTGCAAGCGTTACGTAAAAAGCGCCTTTGTCTGTCGTTGATGGGCTGGGACAAAACGTGGAGACCAAAAAAATGGACCATGACATGAAAGTTTTTCAGGCCACGTGACAACATTGCCATTCAGCTCCGTCTCCCGCGTTGTGAAATTGCATACCGAAGCTCCGAAAACTGTTTATTGCTAATCTCCCCCCTTTGAGCTTTGCAGGGAACGTGGCCAGCCTGTTGTGCTTCTGTTGTGCCTTTTGCGGGATCTGGGGCGACGTGTGTGTACCTGCCTTCGGATGTCGCCGAGCTTTTTTTTGCTTCACCTGCCTGGAAATAAAGAGGAATCTGCCAGAGAAGTTGGCTCTCTGCTTAGGGAAGGGAGCAAGCAGGGAGCCTGCTACCTTCAGCCCCGAGCGAAATGACATTGAATGCAAACCCTGGAATTTGTCAGGAGGGGGGGCAGCCTTCGTTTGAAGAGGGTCTTCAGATGTCTAGGAGGAAGGGAGGGAGGGAGGGAGGGAAGGAAGGAAGGAAGGAAGGGGAGAGAAGGGGGAGTGAGGCAGGGAGGGAGCAAAGAAAGAAAAGAAGGTGAAGAAAGGAAGGAATGAGAACAGAAAGAGGGAGAAAGTAAAGTAAAAGGAAAGGAAAGAAATGGAAGAAAGGAAGGAATGGAGGGAAGGAGAGGAGAAGGAGGGAGGGAGCAAAGAAAGGAAGATGAAAGAAGGAAGGAAGATGAAGAAAGGAAGGAATGAGAATGGAAAGAGGGAGGGAAGGAAGGAAGGGAAAAGGAAAGAAAGAGAAGGGAGGGAGGGAGGAAGAAAGGAAAAGGAAAGGAAAGATGGAAGAAAGGAAGGAATGGGAGGAAGGAAGGAGAGGAGAAAGAGGGAGGGAGGCACGAAGGGAGGGAGCGAAGGAAGAAAGGAAGACGAGAAAGAAGGAAGATGAAGAAAGGGATGAGAATGGAAAGAGGAGGAAGGAAGAGGAGAGGAGAGGAAGGAAGGAAGAGGAAGGAATGGAAGGAAGGAAGGAAGGAAAGAGGAGAAGGAGGGAGGGAGACATGAAGAGAGGGAGTGAAGGAAGAAAAGAAAAGAGAAGGAAGATGAAAGGAAGGAATGAACAGAAAGAGAGGAAGAAAGGAAAAGGAGAGGAAAGGAAGGAAGGAAGAAAGGAAGGAAGGACGATGAAGGGAAGGAATGAGAACAGAAAGAGGGAGGAAGGAAAAGGAAAGGAAAAATTGATGTAGGTCTACAGCTGATGACCTTGGAGTTTCTGAAGTTCCCTCCTGTAATATAGTGGCAGACATAGAATCATAGAACTGGAAGGGACCGTGGAGGTCTTCTAGTCTGATCCCCCTGCTAAAGCCAGGAGACCTTACAAGGAGTCTCCAAACTTGGCAAGTATAAGACTCCTGGACTTCAACTCCCAGAATAACTAAGCCAGCATGGCTGGCTGGGGCATTCTGGGAGTTGGAAGTCCAGGAGTCTTAAAGATACCGAGTTTGGAGACCCCTCTTCCTTGTACCATTCTGGACACATGGTTGCCCAGGCTCCTCTTGAAAACCTCCAACGATGGAGCACCCACCACCCTGAGAGATTAAGCCTAAACAGAGAAATGGCTTCGTTCAGGTCCCTTGCAACCCAGCCATGTTGACAAGTGGAAAAGGGGGCAACTTACGATGGGGACAAACAGGGACGAGATGGGGAAAGGTTGAGGGCCGTCAGGGTGGCTGCATCCAGGGGTCTCTGCTGTGGTGGACCTCAAAGTTGGCAAGATGACCCTTGGAAGCCTGGAGTGGCATTGCAAGACTTAACCAGCTGAACTGCCCATTTGCTGAATGGCCCAAACACTCCATCGTCTTCTGGGAAATGTATTCAACCCCTGGAACAGAAGTTGCCTTCGGAGGTTGTGGGAGCGTCGTCACTTGAGACCTCCAAGAAGAGACCTGACTGCCATTTGTCAGAAATGGTGAAGGGTCTCCTGCTTGGGTGGAGGGTTGGACGAGATCAGTGGTCGCCAGCCACTGGGCCGGGGACCACTGGTGGGCCATGAAAAATTTTTGGCGGTCCGCCAAAATGTCTCCCCCAAAGCAATTAATCCAGGTTGCGCGGAAACACAAGGCTGCGCCGCTCACAAGGCCTTCGGGAACACAAGGCTTGTGTCACTTGCATTGGGAACAATACGAGGGAGTGATGGGAGGGGGAAAGGGAGGAGGGGGTGAACTTGCCCCACTCACCCCACGGGCCTGGCCTGGCCACCGGGCTGCTTCTTTCCGCTTCTTTCTTCTGCTTTTGGCTACATGCAAGGAAAGCAGCCAAAGTTTTTCTTTCTGTCCCCCAAACTCCGCCAGAAATGAGTCTTTGGGACCCTGCAAGGCCTCCTGCAAGAAGAAAGACTTCTGCAGCTCCTGCTGCTTTCCTTTCATGAAGCCAAAAGTCTCTCCTCCTCTCTCTCCTCCTGAGAATGGAGCTGGAGACGGTATCCTGCGATCCCAAATAAAGAACAATCAATCGGTAGGAAACAGGGTGGGGAAATTTCCTGCAGACTTTTTGGGGGGATTTTCCCAGGGTCTCTGGTCCGTGGGATTTAAAATAACTTTGGTGGTCCCAGAGGTCCAAAAGGTTGGTGACCCCTGGACTAGATGACCTCCGAGGTCCCTTCCAACGCTAGTATTCTATATTCAGTGGAACAGAAGTTGCCTTTGGAAGTTGTGGGAGCGTCATCACTTGAGACTTTCAAGAAGAGATCGGACTGCCATCTGTCAGAAATTCTGTAGGGTCTCCTGCTTGGGCGGGGGTTGGACTAGTTGACCTACAAGGTCCCTTCCATCTCTGCTTATATGTCATCTATTATGGTTCCTATAGGAAATTGGAAGAGGAGGGCCCTTTCTTGATTGGGATGTGTGTGTCTCCTTGGAGCTCTCTGAGCTTGGTTGCCCTCTCTGAGATGTTTCATGACCCAGCTAGGGAACATCATCCGTCCAAGGGAAGATAGGGTTTGCTCTCTGTTTATATTACAGTTGCTTGCTCTGCCACTGTTGTTGTTGGGGGCGGTGGGGTAGTTTCCCCTTTGGCATTTCCTGGATTAGGGTATTGTTTTGTGCTTGATTGTTTGTCTGGGGTTAATTCCTGCTTATTCACTGATGAGGTTGCCTGGCTGGCTCATGAGATGTCTGCAAGAAAACCACCAGGCTGAGAGAGCACCAAGGATCCCACAGTTACACCCTGAGCTACAAATAGTGTCTGCTACCAACATGTCTTTTAGATTAAAGGAGGCATCAATTAAAATTTTGAAAGAACATTAAGATACTTTCCTTAAGTCTCCCTATTGGATATTATGAACATCAGGCCAAAAACACTAAGGACCCACAATCTTCTCCTCCTCCTCCCAAGCCCTACTCTCTTCTAGCACTGATGATATTATCTAGTTGGATCATGAAAAGTTTGCAAGCAAACAGCCAAACTCAGAGGACCAAGGCCCCCACAATCCTCCTCCTCTTGCCGCCTCCCCATTTTCCTCCTCTCCATGAACCCCTCTCCCTTCTAGTACTGATGATGTTTCCTAGTTTGGGTCATGCAGTTCAGTTCTCTTGCATCGTTGCCTTCTTCCTCAGAAATGAATGTCCCAGGTTGTCCCTTGGCTTAGGCAGAGAATCCCAAGTGCTAGTAAGTGATGTGCACCCATGCTCCATCCGACAACCCTTCATCTCTCCTCTCTCCCTCTCTCCTTCCAGCCGCAGTACACCAACCTGGGGCTTCTGAACAGCATGGACCAGCAGATCCAGAATGGCTCCTCCTCCACAAGCCCCTACAACACGGAGCATGCCCAGAACAGCGTCACGGCCCCATCCCCCTATGCCCAGCCCAGTTCCACCTTCGACGCCCTCTCTCCGTCTCCGGCCATCCCCTCCAACACAGATTATCCGGGGCCTCACAGCTTCGACGTCTCATTTCAACAGTCCAGCACTGCAAAGTCAGCCACATGGACGGTGAGTCGGGTTTTGGGAGGGGAAGGGAAGGGCTGGGGGAGGGGTCTGGTGGGGAGGCCAGGGGGTCGCAAGAGGGAAGGAGGCGAGGGCGGCTGGATTTGGCACGGGAGGGGTCCTTATGGCGTAAGGTTGCTCGCCCTGCCAGGTGTCAGCTTTGGAAGATGGCTCACCTTTTCCTTGCCAAAAGTGTGTGCACACCCCCATAATGCAACGCCCTCCGCAAACCTCTGTGCATGCGCATCTCCCCCCACCCATGCGTGGGAGATACCCAGCAATCAGCTGGCTGGCAGGGGTTGCATGCGCAGTGAGGCTATTCCAGGCGACCTCTTGCGTGCCGGCAAAAATGGCTCTGCATGCTACTTCCGGCCCGCCTGTCATAGGTTCGCCATCATGGCCATATTGAGACCAGATGCTCCCACGCTGCCACGGTTTGAGCCTGGGAAAGTGGGAGGGGGGAACTTCTTGAAGTGTATGTGCTTGGACATAATAGCATTCTTTTTCTAAGTCAAGGTCATGTTATTTCTGCACCTGGGTAACAGGATATCTCAAGCTGGGACAGATGGTGATTGGGGCATGTGATGCCATGATGGGCACCGGGGGTGGATTCGTATACTTTTTTACTTATTGCAAGGAAACCTGGAACTTTCAGATTTGGGATTCCCCAGATAGGCCAGGTTACTCTCAAAATAAAAGAGAACTTTGGAGAGAATGCCTGTCTCAGAGTTATTGGGTGGAGTGGACATCAGAGTTGTAGCGATGTACTTTTATCCTTGGGAGTTTAGTTCGTTAAAACAACTTGGGAGTTGCTTTCTGTTTGACTCTTTTGTCTGGTATTATTCCCTGCTTATCCACTGAATAGTTACCTAGTTGGGTCATGAAACTTGGAGAGCACCAAGGTTCCCACAGTCTTCCTCTTCCTCCCCCCCTCCCCCTTCTAGTCCTGCTGATGCTAGTTGGATCATAGTAGTAGCTTTCTAAATTAGAGTATTGTTTTCTGCTTGACTGCTTGTCTGGTGGTGTTCCCTGCTTATTCATTGAAGAGGTTCTCTCGTTGGGCAATGAAGCGCCTGCAAGAAACCCACCAAGCTCAGTCCTCCTCCTCCGAGCAATAGTACTTACACTTATATACCACTTCACAGTGTTTCCTCCTCTTCCTCCCTTCTGACCCTGATGATGTTCCCGAGTTGGGTCGTGAAAGGTTTGCAAGAAAACCAGAAAACTCAGGGAGCACCAAGGACCCCACAGTCCTTTTCCTCCCCCTTTCCCCCCACCCCTCCTCCTCCTCTTTTCAACTGGTTAAAAAAGAAAAAGAGAGACGTGACTTATCGTTCCCGCTCCTCTTTTCTCATGGCTTGCTGGGGTGACGTGGCTGTGGGAGAGTATTGGGAATGTAGCTTACTAAGCGATGCGTCAACAAGCCACCCGACCATATTCCTCGAATCCGAGGCTGCAATTAAGCCAAAGAAGGGCTAATTTTCATATTTGCCTCGGAGGTCTTTTTGGAAATTGCAGGGCCTGTGGGCACCTCTGAAATGCTACGGTCATATTCCCAGGCCGTCCCTCAACATACAACCACACCCACCCTTTCGATGGTGGAGTAAGACGCTCGTTAAGCCCCATTTTACGACCTTGCTTGACACCGTGTTCAGTGAGTCACACTAAGTAAATATTTTGCTTTGTCGGAAAGCTGCAAAAAGGGGGATCCCGTGCCCCCCCCCAGGACGCCACGCCCATCATCAATATGAGTCGGCTGACAAAAGTCTGAAATTGGGTCATGTCACCACGGAGAGGCTGCAACGGTCACAAGTATGTGACAACTGTTCATAAAGACAGTTATTTTTTTCAGTGTGATTATAACTGAATGGTCGCTAAGCGAGCTACCGTAAGTCTTGGAGGTTCTGTAATGCAGAGGAAGGGATTACAAGAGATTAAGCATAGCTGGCTGGGGAATTGTGGGAGTTGAAGTCCTCCAGGCTTAAAGGGGCCAAGTTTGGGGACCTCTGCTGTAAGGAGAGGAAGAGAGCTCATGGGACAACCCAGATCTTCTCTCCAAAGTGTCACGGAATTGTGGTTTTTTTTCCAAATAATCACAAAAATGGAGATTGTTTAGGAGAGCACATGGAAAGACATGGGGTGGAGTCACCCTTGATTTTTGTCCTGATTTGGAGAATGTTGGCCATGGTTGAGTTCCTTGCCTTGCAATTTAGAATAGAGTAGAATAAACAGAGTTGGAAGGGACCTTGGAGGTCTTCTAGTCCAACCCATTGCTTTGGCAGGAACCCAAATAGTTGTCCAATCTCTCCTTAAAAACTTCCAGTGTTGGACATCTATAACTTCTGGAAGAAACTGGGTCTTCAAAAATGTATTTTAGGAGAAGATGGGTCTTCAGAAACGTGTCTCTATATCAGGTCTCCATCTTTGGCAACTTTAGTACTTGTGGACTTCAACTCCCAGAATTCCCCGGCCGGCTCTGCTTCATCTCTTGAGATCCCTTCCTCTGCAGTCTCTCCATTTTAATTTAATTCTGTTCAATGCTGGGAGTTGAAGTCCAGAGGTCCTAAAGTTGCCCAGGTTGGAGACTCCTGCTCTATATCTAGAGAGAGATGAGAGAGCGAGAGAGAAGCTTCTCTGAGGACTTCTCTGAAAAATATACCGACCAAGGAAAGCCAGTTTCTCATCCAGACTGGTGTTCTTCTTCCTCTCAGCTCAACCAGGATGGGGAACATGATGGTGGTTTAGTGGTGTCTTTAAGTGTCAACTTTAAGACTTGTGGTCTTCAGGTCCCACAATTCCCCAGCATGGCTGGTTTGGGGAATTCTGGAAGTTGAAATCCACAACTCTTAAAAGTTGCCAAGTTTGGAGAATCCCTGGCTGAAATTATTTCTCCTGAGTTGAGGAGCTGAGGACTCCACAACATGAGGCGGCCTCCAAGCAGAATCTGGTAGTTGTTAGAACTTCCTAGAATGGAAGGAAAGTTGTTTGTCTAAATCTGGAAGCCATATTGCTCCAGGACTTGTTATCATGTATGAAAGCTTTCAGTCCCATCCATATGTGTTGGCCTGCACCCTTCATCTCATGAACTTTGATTGACCATCGTGAGTTGTCCAGGTGGTGGACAACTTTCACTGCAAGAAAGGAAGATCTTGAGAACTTGGTGGCTCCTTTTTTGCTTTCTTGCAACCTGCCTTGGTGTTGTCACTCTTGACTTTCACAGTTGTCGTAAGTTGGCCCAAAGTCAGAAGATATTAAGATCTCATCACTGGGTTGCTGAAGTCAACCACTTTTTCTTTTCACTTGATGTGACTTCAGGGCTCTTCAGCCAACAGTCGTCATCCTCCTTTCTCCCTAATGACAGGTTAGGAACCAACCCAACTGGAAGTATCTCTTAGGTTACCGTGACCTACTAACAGTTTTAATTGCATGCTGCTCCACCCAAGGAGTCCTGAAGGGTTGATGATCTTCTCACAATTTCCACCAGCTCTTCCAAAAGTGACTTGAATTGCTAGAAGAGATTTTTATTTTCATCTGACTTTCTCTCTTGAACTCGTTCCTTTCTCCTGGTGGGTTAGCCAGGCAGGTTGAGGGCCAACTTTAGAAGTAAGTATTTTTCTGACGGTGAGAACAATTGATCAGTGATGTAGCTTGATGCAGCTTGGAGTTATGGGTACTCCATCACTGGAGGCTTTTCAAGGGAACACCGGTAGGCCTCAATCTTATGACCACAACTGAGCCCGAAGTTTCTGTTGCTAAGCGAGACCGATGCTAAATGAATATTTGCCTGATTTTATGACCTTACTTGCCACTGTTGTTAAGTGAATCTTAATAACATGATTGTTAACGTGAATCTGGCTTAGCCACTGATTTTGCTGTTCAGAAAATGGCTGGGAAAGTTGCAGGGTGCCAAGGGATGTGTGGAAAGAACACAATGCCAAAAGGAAGGGAGGGAAGGAAAAAGGAGATGATGAGATGATGGATGGAAGGAAAGAAGGAAGGAGAGAAAGGAAAGAAAAAGAGAGAAACAAAGAAAGAAAAGAAAGAAGAAACAGTGAGGGAGGAAGAGAGAAAGAAAGGAAGAAAGAAAAGAACGACAGCAGAGAGAGAGAAAGAAAGAAGAAAGGGAGGGAGGGTGGGAGGAAGAGAGAGAAAAGGAAAGAAAGAAATAGAAAAGAAAGAAAAAGAGAAGCAGAGAGAGAGAGAAAAAAAGAAAAAAAACAGAAGAAGCAAGGAAGGAAGAAAAAAGGAAGAAAGAGAAAAGAGAAAGAAAGAAAAAAGAAAGAAAGAAGAGACAGAAGCAGAGTGAGAGAAAGGAAGAAGAAACACTGAGTGAGAGGAAGCAAGGAAGGAAGAAAGAAAAGAAAGAAAGAAAGAAAGCAGCAGAGTGAGAGAGAGAAAGGAAAACGAAACAATGAGGGAGGAAGCAAGGAAGGAAGAAAAGAAACAAAAAAAGAAAAAGTCAGAGAAGCAGTGTGAGAGAGAGAAAGAAAGGAAGAAGAAACAGTAAGGGAGGAAGCAGAGAAGGAAGAAAGAAAAGAGAAAGAAAGAAAAAAGGAGAAAGAAGCAGAGTGAGAGAAAGAAAGGAAGAAGAAACAGTGAGGGGAGGAAGCAGGGAAGGAAGAAAGAAAAGAGAAAGAAAGAAAGAAAAAGAAAGAAAGAAAGAAAGAAAGAAAGAAAGAAAGAAAGAAAGAAAGAAAGAAAGAAAGAAAGAAAGAAAGAAAGAAAGAAAGAAAGAAAGAAAGAAAGGAGCAGAGTGAGAGAGAAAGGAAGAAGAAACAGTGAGGGGAGGAAGCAGGGAAGGAAGAAAGAAAAGAGGAAAAAAAACAGAAGCAGAGAGAGAGAGAAAAGAAGGAAGAAGAAACAATGAGTGCGAGGAAACAAGGAAGGAAGAGAAAGAGAGAGAGAGAGAGAGAAAGAAGAGACGTGAATTGAAGGCTCCCTCCGTTCCCCTCCATGCGTAGACCAAGGGGGTGTGTGAATGGCCCAACCCGGGTGTGAGGTCCCCTGCACGAGAGGAGGAGGAGGAGGAGGAGCAGACGATGGCGTCATCCCCGTGTGAGACCTTTGGACCTGTCCAGTTCCCACGCAGGACTTCCCCGGCGCAGGGCCCTTCAGAAGCCGGGCGCTCTCCCACCCTTGGGGTGATGTTCCCCCCCACTTCCTGCCCTGGCAGAGAAAGAGTCTGCCAGCTGCCCACCTACTCACCCCCGTTGTTTCTGGGAACGCAATTTGGCAATTGCCGCTCTGGGAAAAACCAGTTGCGGGAAAGTGGGGAATGAACCTCCCCTTTATTTTCATGACGTCCCCTCCCTGCCCTTGGAGGAAAAGAAAACAATAAAGATATTTGCACCTAAGTCTGCAATCTTTGGCTACATGCCGGTCTTGTGAAAGGAAGAATTCCAGCTGCAACCTGCAGAGCGTAAAAATTGGGTATTTTTACGGGGTTCGCCACCCCAAACAAACATTTTGCATACAAGGTGACTTCCACTTAACAACGGTTCGCTCAGCCACTGATGAAAGTTACAACAATACTACAAAGAGACCTGCCACATTTTTCACACTTACAACCAATTGCAGCATCCCACCTGATCCAAATTCGGACGCTTTAGCGACGGACTCATTCTTACGATGGTTGCGGTTAAAAATACGCCCAAGTGAACATTCAAGTTAAAATTACCTGCAAACGGCTGTAAGGTTCATATCTGTTGTTTTAATATTGTGTGTTTTATCTTGGTGGAAAGTCTCCCAGAGTCGCCTTTAGGCGAGATAAAAAGGATATAAATTAAAGAAGTGAAAAAAATAATTTTAAAAGCTAAAATACATATAAGATACCCAAAGTTAAAAAAATGTTTTTTTTTAAATAAAGTGTATTGCAAGGGATAAAAGATGAAATATGTATAATGTGGTAACTAAAACTATCCTAGATCAAAACACAACTAATAAATTACATTTTCACTCAGGCTCATCTTTTTTCTGGCAACTGCAGTAATTCTTGGCCCTACTTATAGTCCTTGCCTTACAAGCATTCATTTAGTGACCAATTAGACTTACAACATCACTGACAAAAGGGATTTACAACCAGTCCTCACGCTTACGATTGTTGCAGAATTCCCCATTGTTGCGTGATCAGAATTCAGGTGCTTGGCCACTGACTCGTAGTTATGATGGTTGCAGTGTTCCAGGGACCACATGATCCCCTTTTGTGACAAGCAAAGTCAACGGGGAAGCCAGATTCACTTAACGAACGGCAGTGATTCGCTTAACGTCTGTGGCACAAAATGTCAAACAAGGAAGAACTCAATGTTAACAACCGCCTCGTTTAGCAAAGGAAATTCTGGTTCCAATTCTGGTCGTTAAGTCGAGGACCGCCTGTAATTTTGAAGGGGATAATGGTTTTAGGAGGAGCAAAACTGACCGCTCTAATTCAGAAGGTTTTTTTTCCTTCCTCCTTTCAAAAATGGGGAATATTTCAGCTTTATTTGCAGATCTTGCGATCTCCGGAACTAAAATTATATTTATTATACTTACTAAGCTTTCGTCAGCCTCTGCTGACATCGTCAGAGTATTAAGCTACCGTTACAAAGATCTATATGCCTTTGCACCGCTGAATAGGCCCTTCCAGCCACCTCCCACCTGTAAGTAACTGTTGTTTTTGCTTCAGTCATGTTGGTCAAAGGAGGCTTTATCTCTTGTTGCTTTCTCCCTTGCCCGACCCAGCCTGGAATGCTTATCTCTACCTGCCAGCTATTGCAATTTGTTGCTTTGTTTGTGACCTTGTACACACGCACACACACTCTATATTGGGCTTTGTCAATTAAGTTTTTGCAAGATTTATCTCCTGCCTTTAAATCGCAAGGCTGGCTTGGGAAAAAAACGTAACATCTGTCTTTTCTTCCCTCTTCCCCCTCTGGCACCACCACCCCTCACTCTGAGGGAACTCTTAAATCCAGTTTGAAAAGGGGTCCAGTTGCTCCTTCAGATGGTTAGATTAAATTCCCATGCTCCAGAGGGTTGTGCAAAAATCAAGCTCTTAAAAGTAAATGTAAGCAACTAGAGGGTACCTTCTTTCACATATGGTGGCTATGTCCAAAAGTTAAGAAATATTGGACCAAAATGCGAAAATGGTTAAAAGGAAATTATGAGAGCCCAAATAAAATTTAAAGCGGAAATATTTCTTCTGGGAATCATCAAAGGGAATTATATGAAAGAGATAAAATATTTAATCCTGCATATAATAACAGCAGCGAGATTAGCGCTTGCACAATGTTGGAAAGGAGATTCTATGCCGACAGATTTTTTAATTATCTAAAAGATTTTCGACTGCACGGAAAGAGATAAACTTTTTTTAGAATAAAGAAAGATAAACTAGTCTTTAGAATTAAAAGAGAAGGAAGACTCAGTTTTTTATACAGTTTGGGAAAATGGGTACCATTGGATAAATAATAGAAAAAAGCAATTAAATAAATAAGGAATGTATAATTTAGAAAGATAGATATACATACATAAGAACAAATAGGAGTGTAAAATACGCACTGGAATAACAGTTGAAATGTAAGCACTGTCAAAATGGATTGTAATATACACAACACTTTCATTTTAAATATTTGTATTGTATTTTGTATTTGAATGTTTTAAATTTTCAATAAAGGTTATTTAAAAAAAAAAGTTTGCAGAGAAGGAGATCTTAGGAGATTTCCAAACTCCCCCATTTTGTACAGAGGACATGCAGAGTTGGATGACAGGCACGATCAATACAGCTAGCCCTTGACTTGCAACACTTCATTTAGTGACCGTTCAAAGTTACGACGACACTAAAAAAGCGACTTATGACTTTTTTCACACGAAACGATCATTGCATCCAGCCCTGTGGTCACGTGATCAAAATTTGGAAGTTGGCAACAGACTCGCATTTACAACAATCGCCGTGTCTCAGGGGGGGTGTCACATGATCTCCTTTGGCGACCTTTTGACCAGCAAATGTCAATGGGGAAACCGGATTCACTTAACGACCGTGTTATAATGGCAGCAATTCGCTTAACAACCGTGGCAAGGAAAGTTGTAAAATAGGACCAAACTCACTAAACAAATTTCTCACTTAGCAACGTATATATTGGGCTCAGTTGTGGTCGTAATGCGAGGACTAACTGTTTTGGCAGAGGAGTTAAATCCTTGTTGCCTGTATCTAGATTAACAAGGGGCCAACCCCCCCTTTTTTGGATGGGGTCCCACCTATGGCTTCTCTTTGGGGTGTTGTAGGGAAAACCCAGAGAAGCAGATTGGGGGGGGGGTGTGGCGTTTTGCTCCAGGACTTTTTCCAACTTTCACACAGGGAAGACAACAAAACCCAGCCAAATTTTCTTGCAAAAGCCCAGGTGCTTTTAATTTCGTTCGGGAGGTGCTCCCATTTGGGGGGGCTCTGGGGTTACGGGGGGGGGGGGG
>BHFT01033132.1:16567-40968 GCA_004320025.1 Laticauda laticaudata
GGGGGGGGGGGAGAGTTGAAATTTCTGGGTAGTGATTCTGCAAGGGAAGGTATTAAACAAAAGAGAAAAAAAACCTGTCCTACTTGTTTTGTTTTGTTTAATCTTTTTATTTATTTATTTTGTTATTTTATTTAGTGTCATTTTATTTTATTCCTCGTTTTTTTTTAACGTATTTTGTTTCATCACCTGAATTGTTTTTTATCCTTTTTTAAAATTTTTTGTTTTCTTTTGTTTTTGTTTGGCATTTTATTTTGCATATTTTATTGAGTTCTTCATTTTTTTTCTTTTCCTTTTGTTTTCTTTTTTGTTTTCTTTATCATTTTTTTCTTTATTTCATTTTTTTCCTTTTTCCCTTTTGTTTTATCCTGTTGTTTATTTTTTATCTTATTTTATTCATTTTATTTTGTATTTTATATATGTGGGTGTGCGTGGGTGTATGCATGAATATATATTGTATCTGCCTACCAGCATCCATCGGTATTCATCTGGCTAGCATCCGGTCAGTGTGTGAGAGAGTTGAGGGCTGTTTGGAAACTGAAACAGTATTTGCGATGTGAACAAGGAGCCTGGACGGAGCTTAACTCAACTGTTCTCTACTAAAGCTGCTTGGTGCTGTGAAACTGAAACTCCTCTGCTTGTGTTTTCCATTTGGAGCAGATTTCTTTTCAGGTGGGGAGGGGGAGTAGAACTCCTTAGCATCAGAGCGTGGTGATGATGATGATGATGATGATGATGATGATGATGATGATAATAATAATATAGGAAATACTAATAATACTCCGATGGGCATTTGGAAAAATCCTTTCTTAGTGAACCCCTGGAAGCCAAGAGGAAGAAACGGGCTCAATTTCAAGTTTGTGGCTTTACAGTTCTGGAGATTTTGTGATGATGCGTGAGGGTCTTTTAGGATGCTTTTCTAGATAGATTTATCACTTCTCTAGAGAGCCCTCAACATACAGCCGCAGATTCTGTCGCTAAGCGAGACAGTTCTTTGGTAAATTTTGCCCCGTTTTACAATCTCTCTTGCCGCTGGGGTGAAACGAAGCGCAGCCATTGTTAAGTCAGTGACATGGCTGTTAAGTGAATCGGGCTTTCTGCATGGATTTTGCTCATTGGAAGGTCACAAAAAGGAGATGGTGTGACGCTGCAGCTGTCATAAGTACAAGTCAGGGGCCAGGCGGCCGAAGTTGGATCATGGTGACCGTGGGGATGTTGCAACAGTCGTTCAATGTGAAAAAGAGGTCATAAGTAACTTTTTTCAATGCTATTATAACTTCGGTCACTTAGTGAACTGTCGTAAGTCAAGGATTAACTGTACTTTACAGTTTTAACTTTTAACATCCACATTGTCCCACTCACAATTAATGGGTCAGGAGTCCATTTCCCCCATCCGGACCATTTCTCCTTCTCCATCATCCTTTGTCTTCCTCCTGCTTTTCTTTCGTCACCACCATTCTTTCTCCTCCTCCCTCGCAAACCCTTCTCCCTTCTAGCACTGATGATGTCACCTAGTTGGGTCAAGAAACGTCTCAAAGAAACCCACCAAGCTCAGAGAGCGGCAGGGACCCCCCCCAGTCCTCCTCCTCCCGTTCCTTCTCCCCTGATGAGCAAAGTCAATGGGGAAGCCAGTTTCACCTAACAACGAGGGCAAGAAAGGTCACGAAACTCACTTAACAACTTGTCTCACTTAGCAGCAGAAATTTTGGGCTAAATGTTGGTCATAAGGATTACCTGTAATAAATCAATGAGAAGTGTAAGAATGGTGCAGGAATCTTGGTCCAGGATGTGCAGAGGTGTAAATCCTAATTTTTAAATACTGTTTTAACGTTTTAATATTTTATGATAACTTTATAGATAGATGTATGTGTGTGTGAGAGAAAGAGAAGAGAGAGAGAGCAGAAATGGATGGATAGAACAGATAACAATAATCAGATCTTGGAAGGGACATGCAGGTCATCTAGTCCAAACCCCCCACCCAAGCAGGAGACCCTAACCATTCCTGACCGAGGGGCAGTCCAGTCTCTTCTTGAAAGCCCTCAGGGATGAAAGCTCCCACAGCTTCTGAAGGCAACTTCTGTTCCTTTGGTTGAATCGTTCTAGTTGTCAGAAAGTTCTCTCCTTATTCCAGGCTGAATCTCTCCTTGGGTCACTTTCCATCCATTTTCCTTGTCTGGCCTTCAGGGCTTCAGAAAATAGCTTGACCCCCCTCCTCCTCCCTGGGGCAGCCCCTCAACTAAAAGAATGCTCTCCTGTCTGCCCTGGTTCCTTCTCTCCCTAGACCAGCCAGGCCCAGTTCCTGCAACCGTTCATCGCAGGTTTTTAGCCTTCAGTCCCCTCATCATCCTGGTCTACTTTTTCTAGAGTCTCAACATCCTTTATATAGTGTTGGTGACCAAAACTGGATGCAGGACTCTAGGTGTGGCCTTACGAAGATGATGGATGGATGGATATAGATAGATGATAGATAGAGATTGATGGATGAATGGATAGACGGATGGATAGAGGATGATGGAGGAAATAGATGACAGATAAATAGAGGATAGATGGATGGATAAATAATGATAGATAAATAGGATGAGATGGATGGATGGAGGGGAGAGAGATGACGGATAGACAGACAGAATAGATGATGGATGGATGGGTAAAGATAGATGATAAATGGATAAATAGATGATGGATGGATGGATAGATAGATGATAGAGATGGATGGATAGAGAGAGGGAGAGAGATAGATGGATAGACGATAGATGATGGATTGATAGGTGATAGATAGCTGATAGATATATATTTAGATAATCGATATTTAGATATTTGGATGGATGCATATGGGTGGAAATATACAAGATGATGGATAGACAGAGGAAGAGGAGAGGATGGATGGCTAGAGAGACAAGAAATGATGAGATGAATGGATGGATAGATGATAGACAGAAAGCTGATGGATATTTAGATGATAGAAAGAAAGAAAAAAGAAAGATAGATAGATAGATAGATAGATAGATAGATAGATAGATAGATAGATAGATAGATAGAAGATGGAGATAGTAAGACACATGACCGATAGATAGGCCATCTACAGGATAGGGAGAGAAGGCTACATCCTATAGAAGGGAGGGCAGGGGGCAGCGTCGCCCCTCCTTTCTCCACCAAATGATTAGGGGAACTCACCCAGGCTGCCTTCTAGGGAAAGCTTGCACACACACCCCCCCCGCTTTAGGACCCTCAATCCAAGAACCTGGGAGAGACAAGAAGACCTGGGTGGGTCCCCTTCCCACCCCAAGCCCCCTTTCTTGCTCAGAATCCGCCAGCCAGCCTTGTTGGGAAGAGAGTTGGGTGCATGTGTGGAATCTTGTGCCCACGCATGGCTGGATCCAGACCCCTCTTGGAGGGTCTCCCCGTCTTTTCTTGGGGGGGGGGCAGGGCAGAGGTTTCCCCCTTCTGCACCCTCTTGGCTGGCTTGGCCTGGGCATTCCCCCGCTGACCGAGAGGGTGCCAGGGAAGGAGCCCTGGTGTTTTCTGCCCCCAAGGGCAGCTGCTGGGTGACTAAGGGACCCAACCGGAAGGCGTCTGAGTTGGACCAAGTCGAGGAGGCGTGGGAATTCCTACCTCTTTGCTCACTGCCTACACAACGTGGCCAACTCTTACTAATGCCTGCAGGGAGGGGCGCCTTGCCCTGGAGATCACAGTGCACTCCTGGCTGAGACAGGGAGCCCTCTGGCTTCGTTTAGTGATGGTTCGAAGTTACGACAGCCCTGGAAAAAGAACAAACCCTGACTTATTGCCGTTTTTCACTCTTATGACCGTTGTAGTATCCTCTGGACTCTATGGAGCTCCACATTTCTGTGGTTATAGCGACAGATTTCTGTTCTATTGTTGGGTGAGGTTTGTTCTATCTGGCTTCTTCCTGCCGTCGTTAACTGAATCCCTTTAGTTGTGAAATCAGGAACACAGTCCTTAAGTGAATCTGGCTTTCCCCATGGGATTTGCCAGTCAGGGTCGCAAGAACGGGGACTCACATGATTAAAATTTGGACACTTGGACAATGACTCACATTTACGACAGCCGCTGGGTCCCCCGGGCTCGCGGGATTCTCCCCTTCTTGCGAGCCAGGTTCACTTAACAACCGTGTTCCTGACTCCACAGCTGCAGTTGTTCATTTAACGACAGCGGGAAGAAAGCCAATGGAGCAAAATTCACTTTGCCAACATCTCGCTTTAACAACAGAAATGTGGGGTGCCATTGAGGTCACAAATGGAGGAATGTCGGTCAGTCAGTGAATCAACATTTGTGCCCAAAGCTAGGAATGCAATGCATGAACGAAGTGCCTGTTGACAAAATTAGAAGTGAATTGAAGGTAGTGAAAAAAAAAAAATAGGTGGCTGTGCACAAAACTAAAAATGCAATTAATTGATCAAATCAATCAATGCCTTTCCAAAAGAAAGAAATGCTCGGGTCTAAAATTGGAAAATGAATAAATAAATAAGAAATTGAATTTCCAATCTGGACTGTCGATGCCTGGGCCGAAAATGATCCCCAGTGAAAGGGCCAAATGACTCCCCCCAAACACCCCCCCCCCAGTGCTTGAAAGGATCAAATCCCCTCTTCCCCCCCCTTTCTGATTTTTAGTGTACCTCTGCCTCGGGGTGTGGGGGGTGTCTCCTTTTCTTTGCAAAATGGCAAGCCTCCTCCAGACCCTTAGCATCCTCGCTCTCTTCCTCCCCGAGGGGGAAAAAAAAGGTTGGACCAGGTGGGTTCTGTTTTTGGCAAGGTGGGAATAAAGTTTGTGAAACAAAAAATAGTAAGTTTATAAAAAAAAATTTTTTTTTTAACTTTATTAATTACAAAACTAAAATGTCGAACAAACAGAACACACAAAAGAAGCAAGAAAGGAAATAGAAAAAAAAAGAAAAGAAAAATGATTAAAAAAAAACAAAACCTAACAATTCTATTACTATTACTATTGACAGTCTATGGTCTTCTTATTTGTTGTCAATATTAGTGATAGGTTACAAATACATTTTATAGTGAATATATAATTATGATTTACATTTTACATTATTTACTAATGTGTTTTCTAATTTTGTTCTATCCAGTCATACCAGCATTTGCAGCTTCTATAATATTCTGATGTTTTTTTTTCCTTAAGTGCTAAAGTTAACTTGTCCATCTCTGCACAGGCTGCTGTCTTCTGTATAACCATCTCCTCTGTTGGAATATCTGCTTGTTTCCATCACTGTGCAAAGGTTATTCTGGCTGCAGTAAGAATATGCAGTGTTATATATTTGACATTTTTAGGAATTTGTCTATTAAATATCCCCAATAGGAAGAATTCTGGTTTTAATTCAATTTGCTCTGCCGTTATTTCCTCCAATCATTTTTTTATCCTGTGCCAGTATCTTTGGGCTTCAGTGCAGGACCCCCACATGTGAAAAAATGTTCCCTGTTTCTTTTTACCTCTAGAAACTGTGAGTGCTCCCATCACTGGAGGTTTTCAAGAAGAGATTGGATAACTATTTGTGTGAATTCATATAGGGTCTCCTGCTAGAGCAGAGGGTTGGACTAGAAGACCTCCAAGGTCCCTTTCAATTCCATTCCTTCTTTCCTTCCTCTTCTTTCCTTTTATTACAATTCCCATTCTTCTTCTTTTCTTCCCCATTTGCTTCCCTCCTACCTTTTCCTTCCTCTTTCCCTCCCCCCTTCCTTCCTCCCACCCTCCTTCCTTCTTGTTCCTTCCTTCCTTTTATTCCAATTCCCTTCCTTCTTCCCTCCTTCCCTATTTGCTTCCTTCCTTTCCACCACCATCCCTTTCTCTCTCTCTCCTTCCTTCCTTCCTTCCTTCCTTCCTTCCTTCCTTCCTTCCTTCCTTCCTTCCTTCCTTCCTTCCTTCCTTCCTTCCTTCCTTCCTTCCTTCCTTCCTTCCATTCCAATGTCCTCCTTTCCTTCCTTCCTTTCCACCACCCTCCCAAAAGAAGGTTTTTAAGGAGACACAGCCCTTTATCTGAAACGATGTAGGGGCCTCCCTGCTTCAGCAGGGGGTTGAACAACTAGAAGGCCTCTGAAGGTCCCTTCCAACTGTTGTCATCCTGGTGTGGGAGGTGTGGGTGCTCCAAACACTAGCAGCTTTTAAGAAGAGACTGGAAAGCCATTTATCCGAAAGGGTCAAGGGCTTCCTGCTTGTGCAAGGGGTTGGACTAGGAGACCTCTGCGGTCCCTTCCAGCCCTGTTAAACCATGAGTGCTCCACGACGGGAGGTTTTCCAAAACAGACTGGGGACCAAGATTTGTCTGGCATGGCCAAGGGTCTCCTAATTGAGCAGAAGGGGTTGGTCTAGCAGACCTCCAAGGCCCCTTCCCAAACTTCTAAGTTTGCATTGCAGGCTCCCTGAGAGGCTCTGCAAGGAAGGTCTCTGCTTGGAGGGGCAGGCAAACACCCCTCCCCTTGTCTGTCCCCCCCCAACTCTCCTTTGCCCCATCCTTGAGCCCCCTTCTCCCATCGGCAAGTTGCTTTGTGGTCCTGTGTTTGTGTGTGTGCGTGTGTGTGTGTGTGGTGTGTGTGTGCCTCCCTCCTTCCAAGATGGGCGATAAGGATTCCTTAACCACTTAATGAGCTGGGAGCCAGGAGGCCTCCTCCTCCTCCTCCTCCTCCTCCTCCTCCCACCGGAGGAGTCCAGGTGCGCCGGAGTTTTGACAGGTAGAGCCAAGCGGTCCCGCCCTGCCCCCCCCATCCTCGCCCAGAGACAGGTATATAAGGGAATCCGCAGGGAGGGCGAGAGGCACACTCCTCCGTCTCCCAAGCGTCTTTTAAGTGGCATCACCCACTGGAGTGTCTGGTTGGGTTTTTGGTGTTTTGTATTTTGTTTTTTCCTCCGAGGGTCTTTTGGGGGTGGGGGTGGGCTGGTGGGACGGAGATCCACCCTGGAGCCTGAAGCGAGGACAGCAGCCCTGCTTAACCTGACTGCTAACATGTTGTACCTGGAGAATAATGCTCAGACCCAGTACAATGAGGTAAGGGGCGCTCTGTGGCAACTCAGCAATGTCCCCTTTTATTCCCCCCCCCATTTTTCTCTTCCAAAGGTGCTTCCATCCTCGGCCTCCCCAAGAGTGGTGGGGACCAAACTGGCCTCCCCCCCAAAAAACCTCCTTTATTCTGAATTTTACGCTCCCTTTAAACCCCAACCTTGATTCTTCCAAAGCTTCTAAATTTTCCTTTTGCACTTTTCTGCTAACTCTACAAGGAGACCCCAAACTTAATCCCTCCAAAGCTTCCAAATTTCCTTTTTTTTTTTTTGGCAACACTTAAGGTGACCCCAAATTTGATTCCTCCGATGGCTTATCCCTAAACCTCCTCCTATTTTGCACTTTTTCGCTAAAGGAGCCTCCAATCTTGGTTCCTGCAAAGTTTCTTCTCTCAATTTTCCCTTTTTTGCACTTTTCTGCTAACTCTACAAGGAGACCCCGAACTTAATTCCTCCAAAGCCTGTAAATTTCCTTTTTTTTTTTTTGCATTTTTCTGCTAATACTTAAGGAGACCCCAAATCTGATTCTTCCAAAGATTCATCTCTAAAATTTCCTTTTTTGTACTTTTCCAGTAACTTTACAGGAGACCCCAAATTTGATTCTTCCAAGATTGCTTCTGTCCCCAACCTTCCCACGGATGAGGGCCAAATCAACTCCAAACCTTCCTCCCCACCCTGTTTTTCCAAAGGAGGCCCAAAACTTACCCTTCAAAGGGGCTTCTTTCCCAGGCCTCTGCACTGATACGGGCCAAATCTGCTTTAAAAATTTCCCTTTTTTGTGTGTGGGGGGGGCACTTTTGCACTCTCTTAAAGAAGACCCCAGAATTTGACTCCTCCAAAGCTGCTTGATATACACTTGGGTTGTTTAGGCTTTGTTCTTCTCCTGTTGTTGTGCTTGACACCCTCGCTCTGAGTTGTCATCTGCCCAGATTTCTTAGCAGGATAACAGTCTGGCTGGGGAAAGGTAGAATTAAAAAAAAAGAAAAAGGAAAAAAACACCCTCAATGCAAACACTTCTCGCTTTTCAGAAAAGCTTTTCAGAAAAGAGCCACTTTGGTCTGCGTCGACTGTGTTAAAACCATTGTAATTTTTTTTTCTTCCTGGCAGCGGGGAAGATGTAACCCATAGCTGTGCTGGAAGAGCGCATCGCCGCAGAGTTGTGTGCTGCTTTGGGGGGAAAAAAACTTTGGATTGAAATGGAGTTGAAATGGAATGGATGGACTTGGGTTTTTGCACATGGTTTTCCTGCCTTCAATCTGAGAAATTTCACTCTTTGTCAACAAGCCGTGTGTCTCCCATTCAGCTGAAGTGTGCATATGGATGCGCATGTTTGTGTGTGCATAGCATCGCTCGAATTCCCAAAGGGCTGGTTTGGGCTGACCTGGTTCTTTGGAGCAGCTTAAGGCTTGGACCGATGCTAAGTGTGCGTGGCCCTTTGTAGGAAAGGGTCCCCCTTCTTTGGTGCATGGTGGATCTCCTGCTCGGGGGAACCGAGATTCCATCCCTTAAAGCAGAGGATAAACCTTGATTCTTCGCTCATATCCAGGATTGCAAGCCTGGGATTGCTCATTGCAAAAAAGGGCTCGCCTCAATGGCGGATCTCAATCGTGTAGCGAACCTCACTTGGGAAACTGGCAAAAGGGGCACCTGTGTTCCATGCTGGGGGTGGGGGGAGATCTTGAAGGAACAGAAACACTCAATCCTGGCCCCCCTCCCCCCAAAGGTGGTTTTTCAAAAAGCACCCAACCTTTGGGGAGAACCGTGACCTGGATGATTTGAGAGTCTCCATAAAAACTCGATCTCGGTCAACTGCATTTGCTGGCTAAATTTCCCAAGTTTCCTGCAGACTCCACCGATCTGCACTATTGGCATCCTGGGTTGACCCAATCCAGGGTTCCCAAAAAGCTGGCTAACTTCTTTGGCGGTGATATTTTCACGCTTGGTGTGTCTTGTCCACAAAATGGAGGCGCCGTGGCATGGGCCGGTCCTGCCCAACGGGAGCAGAACTTTGCTAGCAAGGGGCAGTTCAGCATTCATTCGGGAGGGGGAGGGGGCTAGGATCCCGTAGACACGGTTGGGTCTTGAGGGATCCGGTTAGTCGATCTCCCCAGAGGCGAGTGGATGCTTAATTCTCCTGGATCTTCGGCTGTGTTTTTGTTCACCAGGTTTTTTTTTTTGCTCTCTACTAAAGGGGTGTTGTCATCCGTCCCCTTCTCTGTGGCTTGGGTGAAAGGAATCCCTCTGAAAGAGATCTAGCAGATCATCTTTCGGGGCTGGAGGCAGCTTTGCTAATTTCTCCCTGGGCGTCTTCAGCCAGGTCCAGCCTCCCTCACACCCTTCAAAGCAGAGGTCTCCAAACTTGGCAACTTTCAGTCTCCTGGACTTCCAGCCTGGAAGAGAAAGAACTGAAATGGAGAGATTGCAGGGAAAGGGATCACAAGAGAGTAAGCAGCAGAGCTGGCTGGAGAAGTCTGGGAGTTGAAGTCCACCAGTCTTAAAATGGGGAAGTTTGGGGAACCCCCTGCTTTAAAGGTTTTGCAGCAGGCACCCCACTTTTCCCTTTCTTGGACTCCGCATGTGCGTTTGTGTATTTTCTCCTCGCGGGTTTCCCCGATTTCGGGATATTTTTTTTTCTCCCCCTTTAAAAAAAAAAAGACATCTCGCTCCATTTTTCTCCCTCCTCCTCCCCGCTTGTATGTTTAATTATCCATAATTAAGCAAGAAAAGCAGTTTGGAGGATTTAAGAAAATTATACGGCGGAGAGAACGTGGCTATTTTCGCACGGGTTTGGCCCGGACACTTTGTTCTTTGCAAGGCGTGGGGACGGAGGGGGACGGGAACAGGAAAAAATCTTAATTCCGGGCCTCTGGCATCGTTCCAGCATCTCTGAAAATGGGGGGGGCACTGTGAGGTCCCCCCAAAACATTAAATTGCATCCTTAGCCTGCTTCCCAAAGACCGCCTCCCAAAAGACATTGTTTTTAAACGCCCTAAATTTTGCAGGGTTCCTGGGCACCTTTGATTTTGGAGAAATCAAAAGCTCTCAGCGACTTTTTTGGATGAGAGGGATGCAAAAAATGGGTAGCCAGAAGTCAAGACACGTTGCGTCCATCTTTGGAGATGTGGGATTTTTTATTTTTATTTTTTTTCAATGTGGCAGAGAAAACGGGGTGGGAAGCGCATGGTTTCCCTCTCTTCCTCCCCATCCCTGCCCGAGTTTCTTTTTCGCAACCCACCGCATCATTTCTCCATTTCGCTGCTTCTCTGGCTTCAAGCACCGCCCAGCCTCTTGTGCAAAGCCTTTCCAGAACTTTCTCCACGCGGCACATCCAGCGGGGTGGCTTGATCTTTGGGACCTCCTCGTTAAAAATGTCCTGAACTGCCCAGGGGGAGGGGGAAGCACCCAGGAGGCAGCTCGGGGGGCCCACCACTCTTGGCCTCTCTGACCCGGGTTGCAAACGGGCTGACGTCAGAATGTCTCAGCTATTGTCTCAGTCCTGATTCACCCGGTGCATCACGTCAGCTCTCCCCGATGGCGAAGGGGGAGACATGGGGTGTGGACCGCTGAACCNTCACGTCAGCTCTCCCCGACGGCGAAGGGGGAGACATGGGGTGTGGACCGCTGAACCAGGTGACCCCACCAAGACGTGGCGGGGTAGCCGGGCGCTGAGTCGGCTGTTTGCACAGGAAGCCCAGAGATCACCTCTCTGGCGCATGGGAACACAGCAGGCGCATTGGTGCTTCCCGTGCCGTCGATGGCGCTGCGGTTTTGACTCCCTGACCGCTAAGAAGGATTTTTTTTTGCAAAGGGGTTCAAGGACGTCAGGGCAGGAGGGAAGGTTCTTGTGCACGTTATGCTTTCCACAATTGCACAGCTGGTCCTCGACTTAGGACCACTCGTTTAGTGATGGTCCGAAGTTACAGTGGCCCTGAAAATTAAAGTGACGAGCTGGAGGAGAACTTTAAAACGACAGTGGGGTTTATTTTGGGGGGTGCAAAAGCTCATTATGGGACAGAAGGAGGCCTAAAATGCAAGGGGTCTTTGATTTACGACTGTTTAGTGACCGTTCGAAGTTATAAGAGGGCTGAAAAAAAGCCGTTTTTCACACTTAACGACCGTTGTAGCATTCCTCCCCAGTGGTCCCATGTGCAAAATTCAGAGGCTGGGCAACAGGCGTGTACTTACGACAGTTCCCGGGCTCATGTGACCCCCTTTGGCAACCAGCCTGGGGAAGCCAGATTCGCTTAACATCCAGGTGACTGACTTTAACAACTGCAGCGATTCACTTAACAACTGTGGCAAGCAAGGGACAAAACTCACTGATCTAGCATCTTCACTCAGTGGTGGAAATTTCGTGGCTTGACTGCGGTTGTAAGTCAAGGACTACTTGTTTTTGAAGGTTTGGGGGGAGACAGGGAGCTTTTTAAGTGATCAAAAGAGAGTTTTGTTTTTTTTAAATGCACCCCCGGTTGCTGGTTGCTCTCTGTTTTATCCGGCCCAGGGATTAAACGCACCTGCCATTTTCAGGGATGACACATCTGCCCATTTGATCTCCAGGAAGTCCTCGGCTTAATGACCTTAATCGAGGCCAGATTTTATGTTGCTAAATGAGACATTTTTGTAGTTTTGTCCCATTTTTACCACCTTTCGTGCCACACCACAGTGGTGAAGGCAGGGGTTCCCCAAACTTGGCCACTTTAAGACTGGTGGACTTCAACTCCCAGAATTCCCCGGCAGGCTTTGCTTTTCAGTCAGTCCTGCAGGGAATAGATAGAGATACAGATTAACAGAGTTGGAAGGGACCTGGTAGGTCATCTAGTCCAACCTCCCACCCACCCAAGCAGGAGACCCTACACCAGAAGTCTCCAAACTTGGCAACTTGAAGACTTGTGGACTTCAACTCCCAGAATTCTCCAGCCAGCCATGCCTGCTTTTTCTCTCTCTTAATCTCCTAAAATGGAGAGAGATTGCAGAGGAAGGGATTACAAGAGAGTAAGATATGCTGGCTGGGGAGAATTCTGGGAGTTGAAGTCCACAAGTCTTAAAGGGAGGAGACCTCTGGGTTAAGGGAATTGCTGCAGTGGATCAATTCGTCACACGGTCATTAAGTGAATCCAGTTTCCCTGTTGCTCGTTGGAAGAGGAAAACACGTGACTCCTGGGACGCCATGGCCGTCATAAATATGAGTCAGTTGCCAAGTGTCCCAAAATTTGATTACATGTCCGCGAGGATATGCTTGCAACGGTCATAAGTGTGCCATGGTCATTTCAAATGGTCACAAAATAAAACTTGTAAGTTGAGGACTGTCTAATCTGCTTACTCAGACTGCCTGTCCTTGTGGGGTAAAAGAGTTCAAATTTCAAAACAAAAATAAAATCAGTTCCTAGTGATTTATGTCCATTTGTTCTTCTTTGCAACTTTTTTCCCAATTTTTTTTATTTCAATCTACATATAACAACAATATAATTCAATTCCCAGAATTCCCCAGCCACTGTCCTACCTGCTTTGCATATGCTAATGAGCACTCAGAAAATCTGGTCTTGCTTTCTTGGGTTAGAGCTGAGAGTCTCAATTTTGTTAGCTTGGAAGATGGGGTGGACTTCAACTCCCAGAATGCCCCAGCCTGCATCCTACCTGCTTTGCATATGCTAATAAGAGAAAACCTGGCCTTGTTTTCTGGGTTAGAGCTCACAGTCTCCATCTTGGGAGCTTGGAAGATGGGTGGACTTCAACTCCCAGAATTCCCCAGCCCGCATCCTACCTGTTTTGCATGTGCTAATTGTGAGTCAAAAATTCTGGCTTTGCTTTCTTGGGTTAGAGCTGAGAGTCTCAATTTTGTTAGCTGGGAAGATGGGGTGGACTTCAACTCCCAGAATTCCCCTGCCAGCCAGCAAGGCAGGAAGCAGGCAGAGTTGATCCCAGGTTCCCCTCTTGCTGTGTTGTTGGCAGCCACGCTGATGCCCTGTGCAGGAGGCGGTGGGCATTCCGGCTTTTGCACCCTGCTCCTGCCAGAGGGAAGGTTGCACCATCCAGGTTGCACACGGTCCAGGTTGCGTAATCTGACCTTACGGCGCTGAGAACACGAAGAACCGCGCCTAGGGAAACGTAGCAGCTGGTTGGAAAAACGCTGGGAACGTTGCAGAAGACTTGGTAGTCCTCGGCTCAAGGGCCACAGCGGAGGCCAATGTTTCCATCGTTAAGTGGGCTTTGCACCACTTTACCACCTTTTGTGCCACCTTTGCTAAGCCAATCGCTGCCGTCGTTAAGTCGGCCGCATGGTTGTTAAGTTAGCCTGGCTTCGCTCTTTGACTTTGCTCTTCAGAAGGTCGTAAAAGGGGATCGTGTGAATACCTGGGACTGTCGTAGGTCTGAGTCATTTGCCAAATGTCTGAACGGGGAGGCTGCAGTGGTCCTAAGTGTGAAAAACAGTCCTAAGTCCCTCTTTTCAGCCCCCTTGTAACTTCGAGCAGTCACTAAACCCTCGTAACTCAAGGATGCCCTTGTATTTTACGCCTCCTCCTGTCCTATAATGAGGTTTTTGCACCTCCAAAATAAACCCAGCTGTAGCTTTAAAATTCCTTTTCCAGCTCGGCTGGACTCCACACCCCATCTTCCACAGCAAACATGATCTATTGGGCCTGCTGGCTGGAAGGAATGGGATAGCCAGTCGGGGAGACGTTTTTTGGCTTGCTTATAAGATGAGATAACCTTTATTGTCACTTTTTTTTTCTGTGAACAACCTGGCACACCTTAACAAAAGTAAAAATTTGGGGCTCTGGAGAATTGCACAGGAATTAATTCAGGAAAGGGGGCAGGGGAGGCCTGGCCGGCTGTTTCCGGAGAAAGGGTGGTTTGTGGGTGGGTGTGCTTGTGTGTGTGTGTGTATATGTGGGTTAGTGTTATCTGTTCCTTGGTTGTGAGACATGGGTTTGTTGATTGGTTGTTTGGTTGGCTAGTTGGCTGATTGATTGATTGATTGATTGATGGATTGACTAGTTGGTTGGTTGGTTGATTGATTGATTGGTTGTTTGTTTGGTTGATTGACTGGTTGTTTGTTTGTTTGGTTGGTTGACTGGTTGGTTGGTTGAGTGTCAAGTCATAGTTGATAGATTTTCTCTGGATGATCTGTCTCCAATCTGGTCCTTCAGGTTTCTAACATGCATCCATCACCACCATAACAGTCCATCTTCTTTGCTGCTGGTTGTCCTTCTCTCTCTCCTTCCACCTTTCCCAGCATGATAGACTTCTCAACTGAGTGGTCTTTGGATTGATTGAATGAATCAATGAATGATCAATGCATCATGTGCCATCAGGACAGGGTGGACTTTTAGTGACTGCATGGATAGGCCTTCTCCATGGTGGGTGTGTCCCTAAGCATCTCCTTTAGGTCTTCCACTGTTGACCCCATTACCACCATAACTGAGTTGATCTTCTTTGATGATGGTTGTCCTCTTCTTCTCTTTCCTTCCGCCTTTCCCGCCATGATGGACTTCTCAAAGAAGCTAGTTTCTGCATTGATTGATGGTTTAATGCTATCAGATCAGTGTTGACTCTTAGCAGCCAAAAGGATTGAGGTTCTCTGCAGCTGATCTGTCTCCAACCTGGTCCTTCAAGTCTTCTAATGGGGGTCCCATCACTGCTATAACTTAGTCCATCTTCTTTGCTTCTGGTTGTCCTCTTCTTCTCTCTTCCTCCATCTTTCCCGGCATGGTAGACTTCTCAAAGAAGCTGGTTTTTGCATTGGTTGATGAACTGATTAAATACTATCCGATCAGTGTTGGCTCTGAAAGACCAACATCGACTGACCTTCTCCAGATGATTTGTCCCCAAATTAACAGAACAACAAAGACCCTTTTCATCTAACTCCCTGATCCAGCAATTGGTCCTTCGGGCTTTCCAATGATGGTCCCACCACTACTGTAAATGAATCCACTTTGTGGGTAGTTGTTCTCTTCTTCTCTTTCCTTCCACCTTTCCCAGCATGATGGGCTTCTGAAAAGAATTGGGTCATACATTGATTAACTGGTTGATCAATTGATTAGGTGCCATTGACGTCGCTCGTCAGCAGCCACATGGGTAGGTTTTCTCCAGGACGATCTGGACCTCAAATTGGTCCTTCATGTCCTTCAATGGGGCACTCATTGGCACTGTAATTGAGTCCTTCCACCTTTCTGAAGGACATCCTCCTCTTCTTTCTCCTTCCTCTTTTCCCAGCATCAGAACCTTCTCCAGAAAATTGGATCTTCCAGAAGGTGTCCAAAGTTGGAGTATTTGAGGCAGGTCATTTTGTCTCTTGGTTGGTTGTTTTGATGACCCATTGGTTGTTTTCTTGGCTGTCCGGTGGTCTTCTCAACCAGTTCAAAGATCTCAACGCTGTTCCCTTCTTCAAAGTCACTTTGGTTTCCATAGATCCTCACAGAGAATGGCGCATCCTGCACAAGTTTTGATCTTTGCAGGCAGAAACACATCAGAACATCTGGAGATCTTCCCCAAGGCTTTTGTGGCTGCTCTACCAAGTCTTCGTCTGTTGCGTACTTCTTCTCTCTTGATCCCTTTCCTTCTGGATGGTTGATCCTACAAGGCAAACACTTATTGCCACCATTTTGGAACTACCCCAAAATCTTCTGCTGTGGCACCAGGCTACAGCGTTGTGAAGACACAGGATGGGTTTGGCGTCCACAAATTTGAACCAGAAGCTACGTCAGATGCCTCCAAGCTTTCTCCGTTTCTCATCTTGACACTGTCCCATGACCTGTGAGCTTCCAGAGGTGTCCTTTCCTGGGCAATGCCCAGAATTCTTAACCAGAATTTGGTGGGAATGTTGATTTCAAGAGGGCTGAAGGACAGCAGGGTGGAGAAGCTTGCAAGATCACTAAATATGGTTCTGGAGGAACAGGAATTTGACCCCGTTTCTCCGTTCTGGTTACTCAACGCCGAAGAATTGCAAAAGAATGACGCGTCGAAGTTTTTCTTTGGGAAATGCAAAAAAAAAAAAAAAGTTACGGCATATTTAAACGCGGTTAGACCTGCAGGTGTGAGATATGTTCTAGCATTGAAAAGTTGGAGGAACAGAAGAAAACAGCTGGAAGGGACCTTTGGAGGTCTTCTAGTCCAACCCCCTGCCCAAGAAGGAGAGGAAGGCTTAGGGAGATGCTGGGCAATAGTCCTGAGCTGGAAGTGGGGCTGGATGGCAAGCAGTAAACTCCTACAGGTAGTCCTTGACTTACAACCGCTTGTTTAGTGACCATTTGAAGTTAAACAGCACACGACCGGTCCTTATACTTATGACCATTGTGGAATCCTCACAGTCATGTGATCAGACATTTGGCAATCCTCCCTCTTTTCTTGTTTTTCCTTCCTTCCTTCCTTGTTTTTTTCTTCTCCCTCCCTCCCTTTCTTGTTTCTTTTCCTTTTCTTTCTTCCTCTCCCTCCCTCTCTTTCTCCCTCTCTTTCTATTTCTCTGTCTCTCTCTCTCTGTCTCTCTCTTTCTATTTGTCTCTTTCTGTCTCTGCTTCTCTCTCTCCTTCCTTCTCTCTCCCTCCTTCCCTCTCTTTCTCTGTTTCTATTTTTTTCTTTCTCTCTCTCTGCTCTTGCTCTCTCTCTTTTTCTCTCTTTCTATTTGTCTCTTTCTATCTCTGCTTCTCTCTCCTTCCTTCTCTCTCCCTCCTTCCCTCTCTTTCTCTGTTTCTATTTTTTTCTTTCTCTCTCTCTGCTCTTGCTCTCTCTCTTTTTCTCTCTTTCTATTTGTCTCTTTCTATCTCTGCTTCTCTCTCCTTCCTTTTCTCTCCCTCCCTCCCTCTCTCTCTCTCTCTCTCTCTATTTCTCTCTTTCTCTTTCTATCTCTTTGCTTCTTTCCCTCCCTCCCTCCCTCTCTCTCCTCCCCCCTTTCTCGTTTCCTTCCCCCTGGGAGGTTTATCTCCCTTTCTGGAAAATGTCTCGGAGAGACAAAGTGAATATCTTCCGCTCAGGAGATTGGCACAAAAGATTGCTTTGCTTCGCTTATTATTATTTTTTAGAAAAAACATGCAGGAAAATCATTTTTTTAATGCATTCCAAGCACCTAGTGTTGCATTCAAACTCAGGGCACCTTGGCCGTCTTCGGGGCTGCTCATTGCAGCTCATCCTCCGACCTACCTTCAGCCCCTGGCCAGCCCTGAACTCAACCTTCCCCAAATCCTCATCCCTTGGGGCGGACTCAAGAAATAATCCTGTTTTTTTCCACATTTTCTTCTCTGCCCACGTAAACATCTGAATAAGCCCATGTGTGGCCGACTTGTTTAAAAAGAAAAAAAAGCCAGCCTTGTTTTGCTCGGAATGAGGTTGTTTTCCTTCTTGGTTCCAATCCAGGGATGGGTTTTTGCCTCTGCTTGAACCTTATTTTCATTGGGGGGGGGGGGAAAANGGGGGGGGGGGACAAAAGCAACAACCCAGGTTGCTAGTCCTCAAGGAGTCGGCTGGCAGCAGGCCTGAAAGAGCCTGCAAAGAGATCCACTGATAAAACAAGCACGGAGGGCGAGAAACAGAAACCGTCCTAAGTCCATGCCAGTTGCCAAGCCTCTGAATTTGGATCACATGGCCGCAGGGATGCTGCGACGGTCATTAAGTGTGGGAAATGGTCAGGCGTCGCTTTTTTCGGTGCCTGAAATGAACTGTTGTAAGTCGAGGACTTCCTGTACTGATCCACTTTTTGCGTTGCGCTTAAAACGTAAAAACTCCTTTCTAGGGTTACGTTAGAACTTTAAAATTTAATTCAAAACCAAAACCAAAACCAAAACCAGCCACCTGCCCTCTTAACCAGTGTTCTCTCCCCTGAAACGTTGGCTTTGCACCCCGGATGGAAAGGAGAGGAAAATAAAGAAACCCACACATCCCAAATATGGCGGTATATATATATTGGGGCGGCCTCTTCTCCCCTAGATTCACCTTCGAAAGCGGCTTCGGTGTAAAAATGTGCAAGTTGGGGTGGAGAATCTTCTCCAGGGTTTCTCACGCCTTAACTAAGTTGCCTCTTGCAAAGGGTGGGCCTTTTCAACTGGAGAAAAGGTGTGAGTGTGTGTGTGTAGAAGTGTGCAGTCTGGGCAGGCAACCACAACCGAATCCCTGGCAAAACATCCAGACGTGGAATGGCTCCTGACAACTTTTTTAAATGTGAGTTTGGGCTTATTTCCCAGCCACTCAGGCCTCGGGTTCAGGATGGGGGGGGGGTCGAAATCCCTTGTCAATCATGATTAAAGGATTGGGGAGTCCAAAGAGGGAGGGAGGGAGGGAGGGATGGCACAAGGTGCCCTGCCAAGCCTCTTTGCCTGGTGTGAGGTGGACACCACCACCACCACCACCACCACCATCATCATCATCATCATCGGGTCCAGCAGAGATCTGGAGGGCTTCCAGGTTCGGAGGGAGGAAGGTTTTTGGCGCCTCAACGTTTCGTTTTGTTTTATATTTTATATTATGGTTTTGTTCTGTTCTACTCTATTCTTTTGTGTCTTTCCTCCCCTTCTGTCCTCTCCTCCCTCCCTCTCTGCTGCTCCTCCCCTCCTTTGCTCCTCCCCTCTTCTCCCCTCCCCTCTCTGCTCCTCCTTCCTGCTCTTCCCTCTCCTCGTCTCCTCCCTCCCTCTCTGCTGCTCCTCCCTCCTTTGCTCTCCCCTCCTTCTCGCCCTCCCTCTCTGCTCCTCCTACCCCCTGTACTCCTTCCCTCGCCCTCCCCTATCTGCTGCTCCTCTCTCTACCTTCCCTCCCTGTCTCCTCCCTCTCCCTTGCCCCCATCCCCCTCTTCTTGCTCCTCCCCTCCTCCTCCCTCGCCTGTCTCCGCCCTCCCCCTCTGCTCCTCCCCTCTTCTCCCTCCTTTTCTGCTCCTCCTTCCCTCCTTTGCTCCTCCCTCTTCTCCCCTCCCTCTACCTTGCAGGCCTTGTGTCCTGAGGTTTAGCTTGGCAAACGCTTTCCTGGTTTTCAGACTTGCCTTCCTTTCTTTTCAGTCGCCCAGCCCTCACCTGGGGGAGTCAGACGTGGTGGTGGGTGGGACACACACACACACACAACATGTAAGTAGCGTGAATGGGAGATAAACCGGGAGGGGCACCTGCATTGACCGGCTCCTTCCGAGTTGTGCAGTTGTGTCTTCTTTGGGGCCAGGGGGGGGGGGGGCGTGCCGGAGGACTGAAAGGAGGTCTTTTATTCTGCCTCCCCTCCCACAATCTCCTAAAAAGGAGCTTAGCCCTCCTCCTGAATCCTGGGTCGTTTTTACGAGTTTTCATTATATTCGCCTCTCCTGTTTTTATGAATTACACCAATACTATAATATATATATTATTATATATTATATATATATATGTGGATCCAGACGAAACAATAAGAGAGCCTGATGGATGGCAGATGAGATTTGCTAACAACTTGAAAAGCACAACTACAATGATGTGGGAAAATACCCGAAGGAAGCTGAACAGCACATATATATATATATATATATATATATATATAATATAATATATATATATATATGCCTGATATATATATATATATATATATATATATATATATGCTGTCTTACCCTTGCCTACAGGTAGTCCTTGAATTACGACCACCATTGAGCCTGCTGTTGTTAAGTGAGACATCGGTTTTTGTCACGCAATCACAGAAGAGGCTGCGACAGTCGTTAAATGTGAAAAATGGTCATAAAGTCCTTTCTTAAACAGTGCCATTGTCACTTCGGTCACTAAATTAACCCCTGGAAGTCAAGGACTGTCTCCTAGCATTTGTGCGAGGTTGTGTCTGTGTTGAGTTTGTCAATGGCGGTGCAAGACTCAGTCAATGAGTGGTGCAAAATCCAGGGAAAAAAATCATTTTTCTCTCATTTTCCTTTTTGCTTCGTCTGTCCTCCACTTATAACCATTCATTTAATGACCACTTGAAGTTAAAATGGCACAGAAAGAAAGTGACATAACTCTGGTTATTGACACTTAACGACCGTTGTAGCATCGGGGGATCAAAATTCAGGCGCTCGTCAGCTGACCCGTATTTATGATGGTTGCAGTCCCTGGGAGGAGGGGTTGTCACGTGATCCCCTTTGGCGACCTTCTGACCAGCGGGAAAGCTGGATTCACTTAATGACCTTGTGTCTCACTTAATGACCAAATTGATTCACTTAAACAACGGTGGCAAAGGAGGAAGTCGTAAAATGGGACAAAGCTCACTCAGTGGTGCAAATTTTGTTTTCTTGCAGACGTTTCATGACCCAACTAGGTAACATCGTCAGAGCTAGAAGGGGGCGGGAGATTTGCAGGGAGGGGGAGGAGGACTGTGGGGTCCTTGGAGCTCTCTGAGCTGGGTGGTTTTCTTGCAGGCGTTTCATGGCCCAACCAGGTAATGTCATCAGTGCTGGAAGGGAGGGGGCTCAGGAGGAAGAAAATGAAGAAGGAGGAGGGGGTGCTCTCTGAGCTTAGTAGTTTTCTTGCAGACGTTTCATGACCCAACTAAGGAACATCATCAGGGAAATAATTGCAGGAAAACCACCAAGAACCCTACACAACTCCTTCTTCTATCACTGATGCTGTTACCTAGTTTGGCAATGAAACGTCTGCAAGAATGAGATAGCACCCAGGACTCCATAATCATCTTCCTCCTCCTTCTCCTGTTCTTCTCCTCCTCTTCCTATTCCTCCTCTTCTCCTCCTTTTCTTCTCCTTCCTCCTTTTCCTCCTCGTCCTCCTCTCCCTCTCCTCCTCCTCTTCTCCTTTCTCCTCCTCCTCTTCCTCCTCCTCCGCCTCCAGTACTGATGATGTTCCCTCACTGGGTCTTGAAACACCTGCAAGAAAGCCACCCAACTCAGAGGGGTCCCCCCCAGGACCCTCATTTCAATCCTCTGCTTCAAATACTCTCTTCTAGTAATGTGCTAGGTGGCAGGGAGTTCCAAGTGCAGGAGCTACCACCAAGAAGGCTCTTCCTTGGAGGGGGGGGGAAACCTTGTGAGCTGGGCTGGAGAAACTGCCTGATACCGTCAGCAGGTCCCCTTAAAGCGTTGTGGCTCAACCTGGATCCCTCCCCACCTGTGAAACTTCAACTCCCTTTGTTGTTGGTGTGGCCTGAACACCAAGGTTGGTGCACTCTGGTGCATCCTACAAAGAATTGCTCCATGGCCCCCCCCTTCCCTGCTCTTAATTTTTAAAGGGGTGGTGGGGAAATTGCAAAAAAAACCCACCCCACTTTGCAAGACTTTCCTTACCTTCTTCCTTCCTACTTTGCAATGGCCAAAACTGCAAGGGGGAGAGAGAGATTGGGGTGCAATTCCATCATCAGCCATTCGGAGCTGGGCACTTTGGCCAGCAAAACCTTGTTTTTTTCCAGCACTGATCTCAGAATTTGTGTGATTCCAGAACTTTACTTTCTCCAGAAAAGCTGTGAAATATTAGACTTCATCCCACCCTCTGTTGCATTTCTTTGAAGATGTTTGTGAATTGCCTCCATCGAGGGAACGGAAGTGTTCTGGGTGACTTGCTTTTAAATCGGTGCTTTTCAAAGTTGGCTTCTTGATGATGGATAGACTTCAACTCCCAGAATTCCCCAGCCATCAATCTTCCAGGAGCCAATTTTGGAAAAAACAACACTGGCTGGGGAATTCTGGGATTTGAAGTCCACCCACCGTAAAGCGTCCAAGTTTGAAAAACGTTGCTTTAAATAATGGAGAATTTATCCTCCTCAAATCCTCACCATTTAATTTTCAGGCAAGAGCATTAGATGGTTTGAAAGACAATAATAGAGAAGATAGTATGCAGATTTTCATGTGAAGGGAGATGTTTGGATGGAAGGGAAGGAAAGGAAGGAAGGAGAGAAAGGCAGAAGGAAGAAAGGAATGAGGGAGAGAAGAAGGAAAGAAAATGGAAGGAAGGAGAGGCAGAAGAAAGGAAGGAATGAGGGAGGGAAGAAGGAAAAGAAAACAGGAAGGAAGGAAGGAAGGAAAGGCTCAAGAATTTAGAAAGTTAGCTCATGTAATTCTATCCAATCCAGTCGCTTTCTGGATTATTATTTTTTTCATTGCAAAATTTTCCTCTTTCCACTCTTTTCTCACCCTGCTTAGTGCTTTCCACAAAACTTTGCATTGGGTTTAACTTTAATTTTTTATCCCTTGTGGTTTGGTGGAACAAACAAGAAGATGCATTTATTTGAAGGGTGTACAACACATTTCCCGTCTGTCTCGCATGGAAAATCTGCATGATTATGTCCTGGTGGTGCTTTTGTTTTTGGCACCAATTTGCTTTTTTGCTTTTAGAAGATTTTAAATTTTCTCTTCTGAAATTCTCATGAGGTTTGCTGAGTCGAATGGCTTGTCCAGGGTTTAAAGCGCATAATGAACCTGTAATGTTCTCCTTTGCAGGAAAAATTGCAAATGGAAACTCAGAAAAAAGAAATATTTATTTTTTCTTTCTGCTGTTGTGCGTTTTCCTTGTTTTTCTGCCACTAAAGGTCATTTTCTGACATTTTTGTAATTTCATGCTTTCCATGTGCCATTTGTTCACACATATATTATTTTCCTATACTCTATTATTTTTCTATACCTTCGTATATTCCTTTCAAATGTGCACATGCTGAATTGGAGGAGAGGATTTTAAAAATAATTTCACAGTTTTTCGACAAATCGTTGGAAATATTTTAACCCGGTTTTCCGCTTAGAAATCAATTCAGGACAAATGAAAGCCATTAAGGTTGTCTAAAATAACCCAGATCATTCTATGATATGGATACAGTGCAAAGGAAAGAAAATAATTCAAATGAATTGGTAAATGTGATTTTAAAAATGGTTTAGTAAAATGTGTAGCAAAAGTTTTGCTTGGATAAATTATTGACTTTCCAGCTAACCGATTCGGTTAAAATTTGCATTATCATTCGATGAATGCAATTCTCAAGGATTGGAGTAGAGTAGCTGTCTTTTTCCAGTTAACTGAGCATGTTAACATTTATTTTAATTGTCTAAAATGTGTCCTATTTTCTCCTGTTAAATTTGTAATTAGCAGTGAGGTTCACGGAAGTGAAATTTGATTTCCTGTTTTGGTCTCTTCATTGCAGCATTGTATAATATTTTGTCCTGAAATTTTGCACAGTGGACAAGACAGGTTTCCCCTGAGGGGTATTTAACATCCTGCCTGAGAAATATTACATTGGTTCATTTCATTCTTAAAATTGGGAATCTCTCAAATTAAACCACAGGGCCGGATGAAATGGAAGGCATTTATTTGATTTATCAAGTCGTTTACAAGATAATAGGTATAAGTATAAACAGAGCATGAGAAAAACAGGATTCCTAGTCTGGAATCTTTCTTCCCAAAGGGGTTAATTTTTTCTAGGTTGCAAGGAGGCTTTGCGTTTTGACATAGTGAAGTGGTTGAAACTTCTAAGAAATTTTACCTAACAGAATAGCGGGGTTGGAAGGGGACCTTGGAGGGCATCTAGTCCAAACCCCTGTTCGAGCAAGAGGCCTTGTACTAACTATATCGCACAAATGGTTGTCTAATCTCTTTAAAAACCTGGTTTTTATTTTTTGGAGGTTTAATTTGGGCAGGGACCCATCCATGCTGGTTTCTTGGCAGATGGTTGTGGTTTGTAATGGTTGGGACAATCTTGTTGGGCTTTCCACAACCCAAGGACTAAACCAAGATCTGTGTCCCTTTCCTGACCCAAGTGGTATCTAAAGATCATCTGGGCTTGTGGGTTCACAGGTTTACAATCACAATTGGGGCCAAGTAGCCATCGCTGAACAAGGCGGGTTCTAAGCGCTGCTGATTTTATGACCTTTTTCAGCATGGTCGCTGAGTGAATCGCTCTCATTGTTAAGTGAATCACACCATCATTAAGCGAATCCAGCTCCGCCCCCCTCGACTTTGCTTGCTGGGAAAGTTGCCAGTGGTGGTGGGAATCTTGCAACTGGCAGGTGCCAAACCCCGAACTTTGATCACGCTACAGTGGGGGTGCGGCGGTCATAAGTGTGAGGACCGGCCCCTAAATCGCTTTTTTTTTCCCTCCTGATGTTGTTGCAACTTCGGTCGTAAGCCGGGGACCTGCTTGTAAACTCCTTAAACTGCTTGGCAGGGAGCTTTTGCTCGGGTGTGTTGTGCAAAAGGGGAGATATTTTTTTTCCCCTTCCTGCCTCCCTGGCTCTGTTTGCCTGAAGATGGATGGGTCCTTGGTGCCGCTTGGCTGGAAGAAAAGCCTTCTCGAGTGACAGGGTGGCCTTCCCTAATGGGGCTCATCATGCTCCGGGGTTGTGCCTTTTGGAGTGCACAACCGCTTGGCTTGTCGAGGGGGAGGCGGCTGCGCTCCAGCGATCGATCGATCGCAAGATAAATCTGCCGGAAAGTGATGGATGGGCCCGGGCATTCCTTCCCCCCCAAAATCCCCAT
>BHFT01033133.1:0-25848 GCA_004320025.1 Laticauda laticaudata
GGCTCCAGCACTTCGATCATTAGAGATGAGAACTCCAAGGTCCTTGACAGAGTTTGGATCCTCAACAAGGTTATTCAGCTTGAATTTTATTTTCTGATTTTTTTTTGCCAATATGTAGGACAGAGCATTTATTTGTTGAGATTTGAAGTTGCCGTTTGGCCATTCTGATACCTAGTCGAGGTCTTTTCGGAGGGTAGCAGGATTGTCTGTGGTGTTGAATAGCTTTACATCATCATCGAAAAGAACGCAGTTGCTCTTGATATGATCACAGAGGTTATTTATGTAGAGTATGAAGAGAGCTGTTAAGTGACTTACATGGTCATTAAATGAATCTGGCTTCCCCCATGGACTTTGCTCGTCAGGTTGCAAAAGGGGATCACATGACACTCCCTCCCCTGGGACACTGTGACCATTGTAAATGGGATTGACTTCCCTCCAGAAAGTGTGGGTGCTCCAATACTGAAAATGTGCCGGAGGAGATTGTACAGCCATTTGTCTGGAATGGTATAGGGTTTCCTGCTTGAGCAGGGGTTGGACTAGAAGACCTCCAAGGTCCCTTCCGTTATTCTGTAATTCTATCATTCTGTTAGTCTATCCTTCCATCCTTTTTCTTTTTTTTAAAGAAGGTTTTTAAGAAGAGAACAATTAATCAGAGTTCATTTTCAGAAATTGTGGATACTCCATCACTGGAAGTCTTTTTTTAGAGGAGATTGGACTATCATTTGTCTGTAAAGATACAGGATCTCCTGCTTGAGCTGTTCTGTTATTCTGTTATTCTATACTTTTTTCCTTCCTTCTTTTCTTCCTTCCTTCTTTCCTTCCTTTTTTTCTCTCCCTCCTTCCTTTATCTTCCTTCCTTCTCTCCCTGCTTCCTTCCACTCCTGCCTCTCTTCCTTCCTCTTCCCTTCTCCTTATTCTTTCTGCCTTCCATCCTTCTCTCCCTCTTCCCTTCCTCTCCTTATCCTCTCTCCCTCCCTTCTTTCCTTCCCATATCACCTTCCTTCTTTCCTTTTTAAAAAAGAAGGTTTTTAACAAGAGAACAATTAATCAGATGAGTTTATTTTCAGAAGTTGTGGACGCTCCATCACTGGAGGTTTTTTTTTAGAGGAGATTGGACTACCATTCATCTGAAATGATACAGGATCTCCTGCTTGAGCAGTGGGTTGGACTAGAAGACCTCCAGTGTCCCTTCTGACTCTGTTATTATGTTAAAAACATCTCAGTTGCCAAGCATCCAAATTTTGATTATGTGACCCTGAGGATGCAGCCACGGTTCTAAGTGTGAAAAACAACCACAAGTCCCTTTTTAAAGTGCCATTTTAACTCTGATCGGTCACTAAATGAATGATTGTAAGTTAAGGACTAACTTAACAATCAGTGGAGCTCCTATGTGCCTCAGTTGTCATTTTAACTGGTGGAGAGAAATTTTCCCTTATCAGATTAAGCAGTGATTAATACCCAAAAATCAAGGTTTGGAATTCAGGGAATTTCTGTTAAGATCATATCAGATCAGGCCAATCCAAAAGTTATCCAGTCTAGTTTTCTAGTTTTTAGAGGATGACCTATCTATTGCCAAGGCTGTCATGATCCTCCTGCTTTGTTATTCAAAGGTAGGTTGCTCTTGAATCTGGAGGTTCCACTTTGTTCGGATTTGTTGGCTAACTTCCATTTTGTTCATAATAGCTCCTGGATTGCAATTCACATCTTTTATATACTGTTTTTTTCCTTTTTAATTTGAGTTGTAACTGTCACTCTAAATTGTCATTCGCAACCCAGTTCAGTCCAGTGGTTACAACTCCAGGCTACAAAACAGGAGACCATGAGTTCGAGTCCTGCCTCAGCCATGGAAAGCTGGCTGGGTGACTTTGGGCCAATCACCAGGAGGCTGGGAATTCTAGTCCCGCTTTAGGCATGAAATATTTGGGCCCAATCCACCTCTCAGGGTTGTTGTTGTGGGGAAAATAGGAGGAGGAAGGTGTGTTAGATATGTTTGCTGCCTGGAATTATTTTGTCACTGTACAACAAAATTGATTGCTTTTGCTCCAGGGACAACTGAGAGATGGCACCAGAGGACAAGATGGTGGCAACACTTAAAATATGAGTAGTAAACTTGCCTCCTTTTGACCTGGGCCTGGATAAATTGCACGATGTAGAACAGAGTCCCCAAACTTGGCAACTGTAAGACTTGTGCGCTTCAACTCCCAGAATTCCCCAGCCAGGCATTTTAAGTTTAATGTTTAGGGTGGGATATGGAGGCCACACATCCTGCAACAGACTCTGAAGTCCCCACGTCTTAAAGCTGCGAAGGTTGAGAAACACTGTTCATCCTCTGGAATCCTCCAGAAGTCCATCCATCTTAAAACATGGGAATTGAAGTCCACCCCTCTTAAAACATGGCAGCTGGAGAATTCTGGGAGTTGAACTCCATCCATCTACTGAAATGGAGAAACTCTGGGTCTGGAGAAGCAGCCGCGCCTTTTGGACACGGTGAGGTTTGGCCACGGGGGTCCTTGCTCAGCCCATTTTGCAAGCCCGCGCAAAATGCAGGCAGGTTGACGTCCAACAGGCAGTGTGAAATTGCATGCTGTATCGGCATCTCAGCTCCTTGGGCCGGAGGAATGTGGAGCAGGGCCAGGAACCGAGACCTTGGAAGGCTGCCTTGAATTTGGGAGGCCGCGGGCTTCTGATTACAAAGACCTTTGGATCCCTTTGCAGTTGAGGCTGGCGAAGGAGAGCCAAGAGGAAGCAGAAGGTGAAGGAACCAGAAGCGTTTTGCTGAGCCAGTAAATTGTCAGAAACTCATCCGATGAGCCAGCAAGAAGAGAACTGGCTTGGGCCAGTCCAGAGAAAAGGAGGACCAGCGGGGACAGGATAGCAGTGCTCCAATATTGGAGGGGCTGCCCCAAAGAAGAAGAGGGGGTCAAATTATTCTCCAAAGTACCAAAGGCGGCAGGACAAGAAGCAACGGATGGAAACTAATCAAGGAGAAAAGCAACCTGGAAGTAAGGAGAAATTTCCTAACAGGGAGGACAATTAATCAGTGGAACTGCTTGCCACCAGAAGTTGTGGGGGTTTTTAAGAAGAGATTGGAGAGCCCCTCGTCTTCCTGCCCAGCCTATCAATGCCAGCTAAAGTGGAGGAATGGCAGAGCACTTGTTCCTGCCCCCCACCCCGCAGGTTTCCTACATTTCTTGGCTCTGTCAGGCGAAGCACCACATGAAAGTGGGGGAGAAAGCTTTTGGGAGCTGGAGAATTTGGGGAGTGTGGAGAGACAGGAGGAATGAACTGAGGGGACAATAGAAGGATCCGCTCCAGTGTAATCCTTTCGAAGACGGAGATACGCCTTGCGCAGACAGAAGGCTTAAGAGGGATGGGGGAACAAACCTCCCTGGCAGGAAAGTGAGCAGGGGGAGGGGGTGGAGGAGAGGCTGAGGAAGAGGAGGAGGAAGGAGGGGAGAGGAGGAGGAGGAGGAGGAGAAAGAGAAGAATAGGAAAAGGGGAAGGGGAAATACAAAGGAAATAGGAGAAGAATAGGAGCAGGAGAAGGAGGAAGAAGAGGAGAAGAAAAGGAGGAGGAGGAGGAGAAGGAGAAGAATAAGAGAAGAAGGGGAAAGGTTCCTCCCTTCCTTCCTTCTTGCAGCTTCTTCCTTCCCTTCCCTTCCCTTTCATTCTATCTTCCTTCCTTTTTGCATCTTCTCCCTTTCCCTTTCTTATCCCATCTCCTTCCTTCTTTCTTGCAGTTTCTTCTTTCCTTTCCCTTTCTTTTCATTCCATCTTCCTTCCTTTTTGCATCTTCTTCCTTTCCCTTTCTTATTCCATCTACTTACTTACTTCCTTCCTTCCTTCCTTCCTTCCTTCCTTCCTTCCTTCCTTCCTTCCTTCCTTCCTTCCTTCTCCTGACAGCCAAGGGAGGGGAAGAGAGAAAAGGAAAGGAGAAAAGGAGAGGGGAAAAAAAACCACAGCAGGTGCAACCTGTGCAAAGCCCCTCTTAATCCCCCCCCCACATCTCCCCCTTTCTAGGGAGTCTGGCTGTCATTTCCGAAATGGGAGTGGCTGATTTGTAAACATCTCTCCCCCCCCACCCGATGTGGGAGGGGAGGGGATATAATTACCTACCTGGGTGCACCAGCCTTTGATCCCGAGGGGGTGTGTTTGTGGACTGGGGACTGGTTGCGTGCAGCCCCAGGGAGAAGCTGCCTGGCAAGGCTGAGATGGAAGTCTCCTCCCTCCCCAGCCCAGCAGTTGGTTTCTCGCGCCCACATTCCGACACTCAGAGGGGAGCCAAGCCCCCCCCCCCCCCCCCCNGAGCCAACCCCCCCCCCCCACCCAGAACCCCCCTGGGAAAGGATCTCGGCCAGGGCTGGGCTGGCACTCTTCAGGGGGCAGCTTTTGCCAAGCCGGCATCCTGATTTACACACACACACACACACACATCCCTTGAATTAAAGGGGACTCCTAAGGGAAGGTCTCGCTAAAAGCCCTTAAGAAAGTGCCTGCAAAAACCAAGAGGGGAAAAAATGGAGAAGTTCCTGACCAGAGAAAGCAAAGAAGAAGGTGTCAACCATCATTTCTGCCCTCCAAAAATAGTAACCCCACTCCTTCTGGTTATCGGACAGTAGACAGTGCATATAAAATCGTCCTTTTCCTCCTCCACTCCACAAACCTCCCTCCCTTCTAGCACTGATGATGTTCCCTACTTGGGTCATGGAACGTCTGCAAGAAAACTACCAGGACCAGAGACCACCAAGGAACTCACTGATATTGTTCTCCTCCTCCTCCTCCTCCTCCTCCCTCTTCTCAACAAACCCCCTCCCTTCCAGCACTGATGACATTCCCTAGTTGGGTCATGAAATGTCTGTAAGAAAACCACCAAGCCACCAAGCCAGAGAACATTAATGACCCTTCAAGTGTTTGGCTTAATTTAGCCCAACTCTTGTCTTGAGTTATATAGTTTTAACTAAAGATGAGATTGATAGATTGATCAATCAGTCAATACATCGATTGATAGATAATTGTAGATAGATAGATAATGTGAACATGATTGTGATGATAGACAGACAGACACAGAAAACAGGATGAAAACCGACAGATAGACAGATAGATTGCAATAATTGCTAGATAGCAATGAGTGAGACAAACACAGATAACAGATGACAGATGGATTGGTAGGTAGAAATAGTCATATAGAGAGAAATAGTCATACATGACAGATCAATAGATAGTGACAGTGATAGAGTAGATAGTAGATGGTAGGTTGGTAAGTGGATCGATAGAGATAGACAGAGATAGATGATAGATATATAGTCATAAATAGAGACATAGTAATAGATGATATAGATAGATGGATAGATAAAGAGAGAGAGTGCAATAGAGAAATGATAGATAGCAACAAGAGAAACAAACATAACAGATGACAGATGGATGGATTGGTAGATAGATAAATAGATAGATAGATAGATAGATAGATAGATAGATAGATAGATGGAGTCATGCATGATAGATAAATCAATAGATAGTGACAGTGATAAATAAATAAGACAGATAGATGATAATGATAGATAAATAGATACCCAAAGACAGATCAAAAGCTTTCAAGATTTATCTAATACAAGAAGAAAAAAAAGACACCCCCGGAAGGAAATCCTGCCAAACCCTGACACCCCCCCCCCATTTCTGGGCAAGGGACCCAAATGCCAACGGGGGAGGAACCAACCAACCCCCTCCAAACAGACCTACACTTTCCAGAAGTTTTACCCTCTATGAAAACCATCTTTTCACGGACTTTTGTTATGTGATGTCACGTGATTTTCCCCTTTTTTGTAACCTCCTGACCAGCAAAGCCTGCGGGGAAGCCCGACTCACTTAACAACAATGTGACTCACTTAAAAACTGCAGTGATTCGCTTAACAATAGTGGTGAGAAGGGTCACAAAATGGGCCAAAACTCACATAACAACAGTGATCTCACTCAGCAATGGAAATTTTGGGCTCAATTGTGGTTGTAACTAGATCGGGGGTGGCTTCCAATGCCCAGAAGGCTGAGAACGGAGGTAGAGGACCAAAAAATAAAAATAATAAACAAATCTTCAGGTGAGTTTTTAACATGTCTGCCCCCTGTGTTCTGCATTGTGGGCTTGGGCTGGCATGGCCTCTGCAAATGCTCCAGTCCAATTTCCTCACCCAGAAATATTTTGCAAACCTCTGTCTCAAACTTCACAACTCTCAAACTTTACAACAGTGTGGAGGTTACAATAGGCACCCATGATATCCAGAGAAGCGATTAAAAGGCTGCAAACAGCACTGCACATTTCCACGAAGGAACTCATAAAGAAGCTAAGTACTGTGTTTCCCTGAAAATAAGATCCTGTCTTATATACTGGATATATATATTTGCCACCAAAAAAGGCACCCGGTCTTATTTTCAGGGACATCATCCACTTGCGTGCATCGTCCTCCGGCCTCCTTTCCTGCTGTCCGAGGCCTTCAGGAACTTCTTCTTCTGCGGCCAGCAAGGCTTTCCCGAAGGCCTCTGCATCCCATAATAGAGCTCAGGATCGATCCAGAGCTTTCTTATCCGCTCCAGAGGCCTTCAGGAAAGCCTGGCCAGCCTTGCCGGCTGCAGAAGAAACGGGCTGGCTAGGCAGGTGTTGGGGGGGGTGAGGCCTGGCTACACCTGTCCAAAGGTAAGAAGTAGGGCAGCTCCACTACCCCCATCCCCACCCTGGCTTAATTTTTACCTGTCTACTCTGGAGTGGGCGGGATCTCAATTCGGGCTTATTTTAGGGGCAGGGCTTATATTGGGCGCACGTGTCAAAATCAAGCTAGGACTTACTTTCAGGGTAGGTCGTATTTTCAAGGAAACAGGGTACTTGACTTATGACCATAAGGGTCATAATGACCATTTCTGTCACTAAGCGAGGCAGTTGTTCAGTGAGTTTTGCCCCATTTTTAACTTTCTTGCCACTTTTCTTATTAAGGGAATCACTGCAGCAGATAAATTAGCACCCTGGTTGTTATAAGTGAATCTGGCTTTCCCCATTGACTTTGCTTGCCAGAAGATCACAAAAGGGGATCGTGTGACCTTGGGACAATGCGACCGTCATAAGTACATGCCAGTTGCCAAGCTTTTGAATTTGGATCATGTGACCACTGGTATGCTGCTGTGGACATTAAGTGTGAGAAATGGTCACAAGTCCTTTTTTTCAGTGCCGTTGTAACTTTGGACAGTGATTTAATGAACTATTTTAAGTTGAGAGTACCTGTCTATTTCCTTTTTTCTCTCTTCTCTGCTTTCCAAAATCCAGCATATTATTTTTTTGAAAAGTGACATTTCCAACCGGGAACAGAATTTAGTTATTTGAGGTGCAACTTTTCCAAATGACATCTGGCATTATATCATCCAGGCACGATTTATTGATGTTGCTTCCTAGAGGGCCATCTGTCCAAACAGGCTGAAAAAAAAAATCGATCATTGAAAATTCAGGCTTCTGTCAGATTTAATTACTGTGCACCAGGATGTTTTTTTTTTTGAGGGGGTGGGCAACATTCTTTGGGGTTTGACTTCCTAGACAGGTTTAGCATCTGAGCTTCCTTTTGTAATGAGGTTTTATTGGTAAATTTTCAGGTTGCTTTTAGAAAAAACTCGATGGGACTTTTTACAGTAGAAACATTGTTTGTTGGAGTGTGATATCATCTGAATGCAGCAACTGTGTTGTGTTATCCTGCCTTGAGAATTTATGGGAAACCCACCAGTATAAATACTCAGGAAGCATAATATCCATCCATCCATCCATTTTTATATTTATATTTATCTCTCTCTTTCTTTCTCTCTCTCTACTTAGCTACCTACCAACCATCTATCTACCTATTATCTATCTACCTACCCCCTCCTTCTCTCTGGGGCAGCCCCTCAACTATTGGAAGATGCTCTCCTGTCTCCCCTGGTCCTTTTGTTCATTAAAATCAGATTAAGTCAGATTACCAGAGTTGGATGGGGTCTTGTAGGTCATCTAGTCCAACCCCTGCCCTCAAATATTCATCATCAAGGGTTGCTCTTCTCTGCACTTTTTCCAGAGTCTCAACACCTTTTTTATAGTATGGAGACCAAAACAGGATGCAGTACTCTAGGTGTGGCCTTACTAAGGCTTTACAGAGTGGTATTAGTACCGCCCTTGATCTCAATTGTCTCCTTCTGTTAATGCAATTAGGGTTGCATTGGCTTTTTTGGCTGCTGCTACACACGGCTGGCTGCTATTTAGCTGGTTGTCCAACTAAGACTCCAAGATGCTCTCCCAGTTCCTGCTATTGAGCCTGGTTGCACCCAATCTCGATTTGTCCTTTTTGGTTTTTCTTGCCTAAGTGGAGGACTTTACTTTTTTTTTAATCAGTGGGGGAAACGTGTGAATGCAACTGTCCGAAAGCATTATTTGATTTGATTTTAATATAAATTTTAATTGTCTGATTTAAGCGTTGTTTAATTTTGAACCAGGGAGAAAAGTCTTGAATTGCGGGTGCTTGGCTGGAGTGGGCTTTGCTGGGGGTCCTCTTCCCTCTGCCAGGGATGGAGGGGTTGGACTAGATGACCCAGAAGGTCCCTTCCATTTCTGATGATCTGTAAGATTTATCTGCTGACCCCCCTCCCCCCCGCATCTATGTATCCATCTTGCAATACACCCCACACCCCCCCCCCAAAAAAAGTCTGGGAAAGATCCCGAGGCCCGCCAGGGGGCGCCAGGAGGCACGAACGACACCTCGGGGGGCGCCAGGTTGCAAAAGGGCGCTTGACCCCCCCGTTGAGCTCTCTGCAACGGGGAGGAAGGGACTTGCAAAATCCCGGAGGCCGTCTACGGGCTGCCACCGCTCCGGCGCACCGGCAGGGGCAGCAGAGAGAAACGCCCTTTTTCTTTTTTTCTTTTTTTTTTGCAATCCAAATTTTTGCAACATTGCAAGACTTGAACCCGGTTTTTTTGTTTTTTTGCAACCCAGGGACCTCCAGCTGGGTTTGGCACAGCCTCTTCCCAGAATCCCCAGCGGGCCGCGCTGAGGATTCTGGGAATTCCACGCGGAAACTTGCCGAGCAGCGAGGTGGGGGGTCGCGCCGTCTCTTCGCTTTTTGCAAGCCCGGGTATCGGGGGGTCGGGGGGGGTCGGCGGGGGCGGGCCCAGGTCCAGGCGCTTCAACCTCATGAGCATAATGCAAATGAGCTCGGCGGGACAGCGGAGCGGCTCTGAGCTGCGGGCAGAGGGAGCTGGGTGGGTGGCTTTGCCCTCCAAACCCCGAATCCTGGCTTGTTTCCCCAAGGGAAGAGGGGCTTGAACCGAAGCGGTCCACTTGCCCGGGTCTCGGCCTTTCGTTGGGGTAGGAATTGCGGGTGCGGGGAGGAAGGCCTGGGGGGGGGGGCTTTCCAGACCTCCCTTGAAAGCCCCCAATTCCTTCGAAAATGGCCCAAAGGTGGCTTGGTCTTGCTGGTGGGGGGAGGGGGTCCCTTCCCTTCCCTCCATCTGTCTCTTCTCTCTTTCCTTCTTTCCTGGAGGGAGAGCAGCGGGGGATAGGAGAAACAAACAAAACCGGGGGGGGCTCCCTTCACCCACGCCCCTTTCCTTCTTCCCCGCCCTTCTTCATCCTTTCCTTCCTCTTCCTCTTCTTTTCCTTTCCTTCCCCACCTCTCTTTCTCATTCTCACCTTTCTTCCCTCCATCCTGTCCTTTCCCTCTTGCTCTTGTTCCTTCCTCTCCTTTCCTTCCTTCTCATTCCCATTGCCTTTCCTCCCTCATTTCCCCTCTCCTTTAATTCCCATTCCCTCTGTCCATCCTTCTCGTCTCCGTTTTCCTCCCACCTTTCTTTCCCTCCTTCCCTTCTTCCCACCTATTTCCTCCCTTCCCCTCCCCTCCCCATTTTCTTCCCTCCCCTTTTCCTCCCTCCTTCCCTTTCTCCCCCTTCCTTCCTTCTTTCTCTCTCTCTCCTTCCTCTCCTTCCTTCCTTCCTTCCTTCCTCTCTCCCTTCCTTCCCCCCTCCTCCCCTTCTTCTCATTCCCATCTTTCCTCTCCTGTCCAGTGTTTGCATGAAGCCCCAGATAATAATTATGAAACAGGAATGAGGAAAGTCCATTCAGTCGAAAAAAGCATATTAGCATCAATGTCTAAAATACACAACATCCATGTAATATTCAATCATGGAATAAGCCCGTCTTCTTTTAGAAACAAAAGGTTTCTAAAAGTTCAGTTTTAGCTTGTTATGTGTGGAAATATCTCCCCACTAATCCTAACACACATACACAGAGAGAGAGAGAGCCCTGGACCAGAGCATCCCTGCAAAAGTCCTACCTATTATCTTTTCCTTCTGAATTCGCCCACACTAGAGAGTAACCTGGTGTGCGAAGCACGTAACCCAGTTAGTTCAAAGTCTCGGTTCTGCCTTTACGAAGGCAACAGGTCTCGGTGGCTTGCAGAAACCCCAAATGTTGGTCACCATAGTTCTGTTTCGTTTCCTGGGTGCCTTTGAAAACTCCTGCTTGGGTGGGGGTGGGGTGGGGGGTTGGACTAGATGACCTACAAGGTCCCTTCCCACTCTTGATTATCTGTATCTGTAACTTTGGAAGCCTTTTAATTTCTTTTTTATTTCTTTAATCTGCTCCCTGTCATCAGCTTTGGGGAAATGGCATGGAACTGGATCTGCAGATCCCAGGGGGGAAAAAAAAAAAAAGTGGGGGGGGGGAAACGGGATTTAATCGGTCGAATGCCTCTTGCAGGTTCGTGGATCCCCCCGGCCGTTTTTCGTGGAGGGAGAGCTTTTACCGTTCCAGCATGTCGCAGGGATCCCAGACGAGGGAATATGTTCCTCCCGAGGTCTTTGAGCAGCTGTGGGACATCCTGGAGCAGTAAGTGGCACCACGGACCAACCTGTTAAAATCCCCCCCTTTTCAGGACAGGTGGTCCTCGACTTATGACCACAATGGGAGAATTGGATGGTTTCGTCCAGCGAGATAATCATAATGCAGTTATTCCTCGATGTACAACCGCCATTGAGCCCAGGATTTTATGTTGCGAAGTGAGAAATGTGTTCAGTGAGTTTTTCGCCCCGTTTTACGACTTTCCCTGTTGCATTTGTTGTAACCCCGGTTGTCAAGTGACTTAACTTCTCAGGATCCCGTGACTCCTGCAACTGTCATAAGTACATGCCAGTTGCCAAGCCTCTGAATTTGGATAACATGACCATGGAGATGTTGCTGAAAAAGGGATGAAATAAATAAGTTGTAACTTTTTTTTTAATGATAAGTTTTTTATTATTTTTATACAGTCATTCCATCTTGAGTTGAACAGTGTCTTCTTGTCTGGATACAAGCATCCTTGTTATGGAATAATCAAAATTATAACATCCTTTATTACATATTCTACATATTTCACACAGTAATATCAGCCTATTATACTAATTATGCAATATTAGCATAATATTCAACGTACTAGTCATAATGTTTATGTATCTCTTTTAGGATATCTTTATTTTATTTCCCTGTTTCCAACTTCCATTTTTATGATTTAACCATTGATAGAATAAATCCCATTCCATATAATGGTGGTTCAACAGTGGTTTGCAAAATGAACCTGGCCTTTTATCGAAGTCTTCTCAATCAATCAAGCAATCAAGCAATCAGAATAGAGCTGGAAGGGACCTTGGAGGTCTTTTAGCCCAGCCCCCTGCTCAGAGATGGCCCCCAATTTCTGGAAAAATCTCTCACTGGGGCAAAGATTCCAGGCCACTTAAATTTTCAGCGCAGCTGATGAAAAGTTCAGAAATTTTGGCAGCTCAGCATGAATTGGTGCGATTTATGCACTGCTCAAGGGATGTGTGGTGGTGTTAAAGCAAGATTACAAGGGATCAGAAGTTGTGAGTTTTAGTTCAGTGGAAGACGTAACAATTTTAGTTCCAGAATGAGCAGGTTCCCCTTTTTCCTAACTGTTTTATGTAACCTATTGCGTAACTTAAAACATTTTAACATCAACTTTCATACGATGGGCAGATAAATTGCATTATTTTTGTATTGTGCATAGTGTAGTAAGGATAGAAGCAATAGAATTTTTTAAAATAATCCAAATTCACATTGCATTATTATTATTATTGTGCATAATGTAATAAGGATAGAAGCAATAGACATTTTAAAAAATCCTCCAAATTCATATTGCATTATTATTATTGTGCATAGTATAATATGTATAGAACCAATAGAGATTTAAAAAATGCTCTGAATTCATATTGCATCATCATCATCATTATTATTATTATTATAGTGTAATATGGATAGAAGGAATAAAAATTTTAAAAATGCTCTGAATTCACATTGCATGATGATGATGATGATGATGATGCATGGTGTACTGATAGAAGCAATAAAAAATTTTAAAATGCTCTAAATTCTTCTTAGGTAGCCCTCCATTTACAACTGTTTGTTTAGTGACCGAACTTAAAACACTGAAAAAAGTGACAGGACCGTTTTTACACTTACGACTGTTGCAGCTCACAAATGATCAAAATTTGGACACTTAGCAACTGACCCATATTTACGACGGTCGCAGAGTCGGGGGGGTCACATAATCCCCTTTTGTGACCTTCTGACGAGCAGAGTCAATGGGGGAAACCCTGATTCACTTAACGACCGTGTGAGGCTAACTTTACCCTGGCTGGGATTCACTTAACAGCAGCGGCAAGGAAAGTTGCAAAAGGGAGGAGGGAGGCAAAATTCACTGTCTCGCTAAGCAATGGAAAAGTGGTGCTTGGTTTCGGTCATAAGCCGAGGAGTAGCTGTAACTTGGCCACCAGCTCAACTGAGATGGCATCCGGGAGAAACCAGGACTGCTGGGTTCAACTAAGGAAAATGGGTTCGGTGTCTTCTGCAGGCCGTCCTTGAGTTATGACCGTAATGGGACCCAGAATTATGGCCGTAAGTCGTGCTTGTTTATTTTATTTTTATTTTATTTTTAATTTTAAAAATCTTTACTGAACATATTTTCACAATTAAAACCACATTTCCACTCATTACAGAGTGTCCGTAACGGTGTTCACTCACATTGACATATTCCTAGATGTATAGATTATTACTAAATATTATTGCAGTTATTTCTACGTTCAATTTAAGGCATATTCACATATTTATTTAGATAATTATTTACATAGTTCTACACGGTGTTATTTCATCTGATCATAACTCATACCTTTCTTTTCATCTATCTACTTTATATCTACCTTCTAACCCAGAGGTCTCCAAACTTGGCCACTTTAAGACTTGTGGACTTTAGCTCCCAGAATCCCACAGCCAGCTGTGTCTGTTTCTTACCCGCCAAAGTGGAGAGAGATTGCAGAGGAAGAGATCACAAGAGAGTAAGCTTTGCTGGCTGAGGAATCCTGGGAGTTGAAGTCCACAAGTCTTAAAGTGGCCAAGTTTGGACACCTGTTCTAACCCGGTTATACCATAGGTTGCAAATCTCATGGTACTCTTGCTTCCTCTCTCTTTCAATTCCATCGATAACCGATCCATCTCTGTGCATTCTAAAACCTTTTTTTATTGTCATGGGGTTGGAAGGAATAATATCACATTTCCAATTCTGAGCATAGGCAATTCTTGCCGCAGTTATTAGGTGAAAGTATGATATATTGAAATATTTTTTTGCCCGTTTTAATCTCTTAGTCGACCCAATAAAAATATATATATGTCTGGTCTCAATTCAGTTTTCTGTTTCGTAATTTCTTCCAGCCAATTCTTAATTTTGAGCCAATGTTGCTTGGCTTTAGGGCAGGTCCATCACATATGGAAAAAAGTTCCCTTTTCTATGATCACACTTCCAAACTTAATTGCTTGTTTAGGCCCGGCTTTCACAACCTTTTGTGCAGTGGTCATTTAGTGAATGCATGGGCAGCCATGAGACTGTTTTGGATTCGTAACTTGGTAAGTTCGCTCAATGGCTGGTCATAAGTCGAGGAAACTCCCCCCCCCTTTCTCTTTTCCAGGCCTTTGTGCTCCATCCAGCCCATCGACCTGAATTTCCTGGAGGGGAGCCCCCAGGACGGCCCCACCAACAAGATTGAGATCAGCATGGATTGCATCCGCATGCAGGACTCGGAGCTGGGAGACCCCATGTGGGTGAGTGGAAGGAACTGGGAGGGGCAGGGGGAGGGGGAGAACACTGCTGGCCCACCCCTCCCTCCCTCCCCCCTTTGTGGGGCCGGAGAGCAAGGGATGGAGAACCGATAGAGGAGAATCTCTGAAGAGCAGGGCGAGGCTGGTAGAGGGTCCTTGGGGGCCTCTGAGCTGGGTGGGTTTCCTTGCAGGCGTCTCACAACCCAGCTACGGAAGATCATCAGGGCTTGGAGGGAGTGGGGTTTGTGAGCATTTAGCTGGAGTAGTGGGATTGTGAGGTCCTGGTGCTTTGTGAACTTGGTTGTCTCCTTGCATCATCAGTGCTAGAAGGGAGTGGGGTTTAGAAGGAGGAGGAAGGAGAGGAGGAGGAGGGAGGAGGAGAAAGGAGGAAGGAGAGAAGAAAGGAAGGAAAGGAAGGGGGAGGAGGAAGGAGAAGAGAAAGGAGGGAGAGGAAGAGGAAGGAGAGGAGAAAGGAGGGAGAGGAGGAGGAGGAGGAAGAAGAGTTGGAAGGAAAGGAGGAGGAAGGAGAGAAGAAAGGAAGGGGGAGAAAGGAGGGAGAGCAGGAGGAAGGAGAGGAGGAAGAAGAGGAGTTGGAAGGAGAGAAGAAAGGAGGAAGGAGAGGAGAGAGGAGGAGGAAATGGAGAAGCAGGAAGAGCAGGAGAAGCCCTGATAGAAAATAATATTTGTAGCTCAGGATTAAACTGGGGGGTGGGGGGGCTCTCAGAGCCTGGTGGTTTCCTTGCAGATGTTTCACGGCCCAACTAGGGAACGTCATCAGGGCTCAAAAGGTGGGGTGTAGAAAGATGAGGACCACTTCTGGCATAAGCCCCTTTTTTTCAGGGGGCCCTTGTGAGTTCAGGCGGTTGTTAAATGAATGGCTGTAGCTCAAGGACTACTTGTCCCTTGGAAACAAATTGGTGAATCAGAATTTTTACCCCTTCCCCTCCCCAGGGGAGCGGAGACCCCCAGACCCCACCCCCACCCCCAAGACATCGCTCACCCATTTAGCCCAAGTTCAGCTGGGATCGACTTCTTCAACCACAACAAAAGGACCGTTTGGATGACCTCCCAAGCCTTTCTAAAGTTTCTTGGGAGCGTCGTGTTTTTGTCAAGGCAGCGCGTCTCGGCAAACGCAGGCAATCCTCGGCTTAACGGCCACAACCGAACCCCAGATTTCCATTGCTAAGTGAGGGTTTGGTGTGAGTGAGTTTGGCCCCATTTTATGACTTTTCATGCCACCATTGTTAAGTGAATCACTGCAGTTGTTCAGTTAGTAACTCATCTGTTAAGTGAATCAGTGCAGTTGTTAAATGACTGACGCGGTTGTTAAATGAATCAGGCATTCCCTCTTGACTTTGCTTCAGAAGGTCGCCAAATGGATTCCGGGATCCCATTGCAACCGTCATAAATACGAGTCAGCTTCCAAGTTTCTCAGTTCCATGATCCCCCCAGGGGACGCTCTGACAATGTCACTTTTTTGGCTGCCGTTGCAACTCCTGTCACTAAATGAGCCGTTGTAAGCTAAAGAATGGAATGGAATGAAGAATAGAATACAAAATACGGTAGAAATACAGGAATAGAATAGAATAGATAGTGGAATGAAGATTAAAATAGAATAGAAACAGAATAGAATAGAATATAGGAATAGAATAGAATAGAATAGAATAGACTATTCTTTTTTGGCCAAGTTTGATTGGACACACAAGGAATTTGTTTTGGTGCAAATGCCCTCAGTGTCCATGGAAGAAATGATGCATTCGTCAAGAATCATCAGGTACAATACTTAATAATAGTCATAGGGTACAATAGAATAGAATAGAAGGATAAAGGAATAGAGTTTAAATGGGATGGGATGGAATGGGGTAGAGGACAGAGTAGAAAATAGAATAGAATAGAAATTGGAATGAAGAAAAGAGATTGAAACAATAAATAGAAAAGGGAAGAGACAAGAGAAGAGTTGGAAGGGACCTTGGAGGTCTTGTAGTCCAACCCCCTCCTTAGGTAGGAAACCTTTCCGACAAACGGTTCTCCAACCTCCTCTTAAAAACTTCCAGGGTTTTTTTTAACCGCAACCTTCCTCTCCTGCTGGTTCAGCCGCTTGGAGATGAAGGGGTGTGTGTGCGTGTGTGTGTGTGTGTGTGTCTTCCATCAGTGGAGCATGGGACCTGGCCTTCCCTGGCACCCCCCTCCCCAACCCCCCCCGGCTCCTCCGAGGCGTGTGCGGTGGCCCCTGCGGCGTGTGGCTCTAATCTGCTGTTGACTCAAGAGCACTCTCAAGGTGTGTGTGTGTGTGTGTGTATGTTCTTACACAACTCTTGTCCCTCCTCCAACCAAGTTCCCCCCACTCCCCTCCTTTCATTCATGCACCTCTGGAGGGGTGATGGGGGTGGTGGGGGGGCGGAATCCGTTCCTTGGATGGGGAAATGGGGGGGCTGAAAAATCTTGCGCAAACAGGGGAAAGTTTATTTTTCTGCCTTTGTGCGTCTGTGCGCGTGTGGGGGTTGTCAAATATCCCTCGACAGGTGTCCGCCCAGCCTCCCTGTGCCCAGGAGGGAGATGTGTGTTTGCTATTCCTCGGAAGGGAGTTGCACGGGAGGGTGGCGCGGCGCATAGCCTCGGGGAAGGTTTTTTTTCTGTGTGTGTGTGTGTGAGCGCGCGCGCGTTTGTTGAATCGCAAAGCCAGTCGGCTTCCTCCACCGCCCCCAAGGGCCCCCCCCTCCACACCTCCTTGTGCCTAGCCGCGGGGCACGGCTACCTGCCCAACACCTGCCTCCCATCCTGCCCTGCCTTGTGGGGGGGGGTGACCCATGCTTGGGGGGAGGAAAGGTGGGGGGGAGAGGAGGCTGTTCTGCCCCCCCAAAAAAGGAGGGGGTTCTGTGGAAGACGGAGGGATCTGAACCTCGGTTCTGCCTTGGACACACACACACACACACACACACACCCCATGAGGGCAGAAGGGTTCGTGGCATCCCCAAGCGGGCAGTTTGAAATCTCATGCTTTTGAAATTGTGTTGTGTGGCGGGGTGGGGTGGGGGCGACGGCGAGGTTTTGTTGGGGGTCTGGGGTCTCCATGCACGGGACCTTTGTGGAATGGCCTCTGTTTGGGGGTGCAGCTTGGATTTAAAGACAGACACACCTATTTTTCCCCCCTGTCCCTAGAATTTTCCTCCACGTGAGCAAGAGGAGAAGATAATAGAGAATAGAATAGATATTGGAATGAAAAATAGAATAGGAATAGTAATATAGAACAGAATAACATATAGAACAGGAATAGAATAGAATATAGAATAGAATATAGAGTAAAGTAGAATAGAATAGAATAGAATGGAATAATAGAGTTGGAAGGGACCTTGGAGGTCTTCTAATCTAACCCCCTGCTTCGGCAGGAAATCCTATCCTATTTCAGACAAATGGTTATCCAATATCTTCTTAAAAACTTCCAGTGTTGGAGCCTTCACTGGACAGTCAACGTGGCCTTTTCTAGTCTGATCATTTTCTATATTTCTACTGACTTATTAGACGGAGAGGCAGCTCGTCTCGCACCACCTTAAAAAGCAACAAGGCTAGAATTAAAAAATTAAAATGAGGGAGACGGACCCGCGTCTTCTTCCAAGGCAAAAGGGAGAAGAGGTCGGCTTTTTCTCCGAACTTGGGGGTCCTGCAAAGGCAGGGGACTTCAATTCCCAGAGTTCCCTGCTCTCTGCAGAAAGGGGGATTCTGGGATTTTGAAGTCCAGGCCGTTTGGGGATGGTGGACGGTGAAGTTTGCCTTTGATTCTCCGAGGAATTGCGACTTCCTCTTTTATTCTGTTTTGCGAATTTGGGAAGTGTTTTTCCACCTTGAGAGCTGAAAGAGAGTTGGGACTTCAAGCCCCAGAAGCTGGCTGGGGAATTCTGGAAGTTGAAGTCCATCCAGCTTCAAAAGTTCTTTTAAAAGTTAACCATTGACTTAAAAGTAGAATGCTTCAAAGTTCTTGAAACTTGAAAAAACTTCCCAGCTTTTCTTAGCTGGCCTTGAAAGGTTAACCAGGGTGGCATCAGGATGGGGGACCACAAGGTGATCTCGGGTCGAAAGAATACAGCTTCGAAGACTGCCATCCCCAAAAAGGCCACCCACCCAAAACCTTCTCATCCTTGTAACAAACCACTCAAATGCAACTCGGCCTATTGCAGGTCATCCTTGACCCACAACGGAGCCCAACATTTCTGCCGCTAAGCAGGACCGTCGTTCAGCAAGCTTTGCCCCCTTTTATACGACCTTTTCTCGCCATCGTGCCTGAGCGAACCCTCTTCGGGGTGGTGTTAAGCGCATCATCCCACCATCGTTCAGCGAGCCCGGCTTTCCTTTTGACTTTGCTCGCCAAAAAGGGGCATCTGCTGAAAACCACGGCCGTCATAAATTACGAGTTGGTCGCCAAGCATTCGAATTTTGGGTCCAGTGGATGCTGCAACGGTCGTTAAGTATGGAAAAAACAAGTCCAAATGCCCCCCTTTCCCCCCAATTCATTCCATTGCAAGTTTTGAACTGTCACTAAACAGGATGCTGCGTGACTTGTATATCGAGGATGACGGACAATGGCGTCTCGTCTCGTTTTCCTCCTTGGAAAGTTTGCAGCAGCCCAAGTATGAAATGTATCCCCCCCCCCCCGANGCCCAAGTATGAAATGTATCCCCCCCCCCTCGACTGGGCGCCTGGCCCCCTCCCTGCCCCCTCCCTTCCCCGCTCATCTTCTCTGCCACCCCCCCAGGCGTCCTAGCCCGGTTCAACCAGTTTGACTAAATGCCTTTTTGGGGATAAGCTCCACTGTTAAATCAACTCCTGGTTTGATCAAATATGTCTCTCTCTCTCTCTCTCTCTCATTTTCTTCCCCCTTTTATTTTTAAGCCACCAGACTTGGCAAGGGGGGAAGCAGGGAGCCAGGAAGGGTGAGGGGCACGCTGGCCCCTGGGAGGGATGGAGCATCCAGATGCGCCCACCAAGACAAGCCCTCCACCCTTGATTTTGTAATTGCTGCCTGGTTTTTTTTATATAAATAAATAATAAAATTTTTTATCTTTCAGTTTCAAAAGTACAAACATTTCATTTTTTTTTTCCTCAAGCAGTGTGTCATCTGGGCACCAACACCTCTGTGCCACATCCTTCACCATTGATAACACCATTCAGATAACAGATAATCAGCGTTGGAAGGGGGACCTTGTAAGGCATCTAGTCCAGGCCCCCCCCCCAAGCAGGAGACCCTACACCATTTGTGATCAAGGGCAGTTCAGTCTCTTCTTGAAAGCCTCCAGGGATGAAGCTCCCACAACTTCCGAAGGCAACTTCTGTTCCCTTGAATATATAATAACAAGAGTTGGTACTAGGGACCTTGTAGGTCATCTAGTCTACCCCCCTGCCCAAGCAGGAGACCCGACACCATTTCTGACATTCCAATCTCTTCTTGAAAGCCTCCAGGGGTGAAACTCCCACAACTTCTGAGGGCAACTTCTGTTCCATTGGTTGATTGTTCTCACCGTCAGAAAGTTTCTCCTTATTTCCAGGTTGAATCTCTCCTTGGTCAGTTTCCATCCATTGTTCCTTGTCTGCCCTTGGAGAATAGCTTGACCCCCTTCCTCCTCCTCTCTGTTGCAGCCCCTCAAGTATTGGAAGATGCTCTCCTGTCTCCCCTGGTCCTTCTCTTCTCTAGACCAGCCAGGCCCAGTGCCTGCAATTGATCTTCATATTAACAGAACAGAACAGAGTTGGAAGAGGGACCTTGTAGATTATCTAGTCCAACCCCACTGTCAGAAAATTTCTCCTTATTTCCAGGTTGAATCTCTCCTGGATCAGTTTCCATCCATTATGCCTTGTCTGGCCTTCAGGTGCTTTGGAGAATAGTTTGACCCCTTGTCCTCTCTGTGGCAGCCCCTCAAGTATTGGAAGATGCTCTCCTGTCTCCTCTGGTCTTTCTCTGCATTAAACTAGACATGCCAAGTTCCTGCAGCTGTTCTTCCTGTGTTTAGTCTCCAGTCCCCTCATCATCCTGGTTGCTCCTCTCTATACTTTTTCCTAGAGTCTCAACATCTCAGCAGTACAAACATTTCATTTTTTTCTCAAGCAGTGCCACATCCTTCACCATTGGTTAATGCCATTCCCATTTCATATTATTTCTCTAAGTTTAAGAGTTAAAAGACATAAAACACCTGAACATTTTACAGCTCTTCTGGTGATAATATCTGATTAGCATTACATCTAATTGTTCTCATCATATTTATATTGATGCCATCTTATTTGTATCTCTGTCTTACTTTATTTTGTATTCTCTTTTATTCTTCCTCATTTCCAAATTCCTTTTTTATTCTCTTAACCATTGATAAAAGTATTTTCCATGTCATATAATACGGTATATCCATATCATATCATCAGTTTGCTCTTTCTCCTTGATTGCTCGTGATAACCTGTTCATTTCTGCACATTCTGGTATTTTCCTGATCAGCTCCTCATCAGTGGGGAGGGCAGCCGCTGGCAGGAGGGGGAGGCTTGGGGGGGGTCTGCCTCTCGCCCCCAGAGCAAGGTTTTTTGCAGACCTGTTGAGATGGTTGGATGTCCTTTGGGGGGTTGCCTTTCCAAAATAAGGGTGGGGTGGGGTGGGGAATGGTTAATCAGTAGAAGATTTGAGGATGCTCCATCACGGGAGGTTTGCGAGAAAAGATTGGACAGCTGTTACTCCCGGATGGGATAGGGTCTCCTCCCTGGGCAGGGGGTTGATCTAGAAGACTTCTGAAGTCCCTTTTAGCCCTAGGATTCTATAAGCTTGGGCAGGGGCTGGACTAGAAGGCCTCCGAGGTCCCTTCTAATTCTATGATCTTGGCCGGGGGCTGGACTAGAAGACCTCTAAGATCCCTTCCAAACCCTACAATTCTATGATGGGCAGGGGGCTGAACTAGAGGATCTCCAAGGTCCCTTCCAGCCTCTACGAGTGTGTGTGTGTGTGTGTGTCTATACACACACAGACGCAGGTGCGCGCGCGCACACACACATTTTCCTCCCAAAAAGTCTTGGGGTAGCAAGAGAGGCAGATGTTTCCCACGGAAAGCAGCTGTTTTTCAGGCCCGGGATTTTGCAACCTGGATTGGTTCCCAGGTTCATCCCCGTCCCCTCCTCTTGCCCTCCCCTCTTTCTGGCACCTGGAAGAGCCACCCCATCAGGCTGCGAGGACACAACCCACAACACACACGTATTCCTGGCTGGGAAGAGGCACCTCCGTGGTGCCTTCAAAGCGCAGTGTGAACATTTAATTAAAAAGGATTTCGATCTCAGCGCCAGAGGCGTTTTTGGGTGCTTTGGCCCCCCGGGGTTGGAAGGGGAGCAAAGGGTTGTTGCGACAACAACAATAACCACCACCACCACCACCACCACCATCAGCAGCATGCCAGAATGCCGGGCTGCGCTTTGGTTGCTCTGACAGCCTTTCCGTTCCCAGCGTTGGAGGCTCTTGGGTTGAGGTTTGCTCAGCCTTGCATGATCCGGCGCATGAAGGGTGCCCATTGGGCAGTTGGATCTTGTGGTTGAGGCATTGACTTCGAAAGTGGGAGACGAGTTCTAGTCCCACCTTAGCCATGAAAGATGGCTGGGTGACTTTGGGCCAATCGCCAGGAGACTGGGAGTTATAGTTCCGCCTTAGGCATGAAAGCCGACTGGGTGACTTGCTGCAATGGTCATAAGCGTGAAAATGGCCCTCAGTCGCTTTTTCTCGGTGCCGTTGTAACTTCAAACGGCCACTAAGCTGAACGGTTATAATAAGTCAAGGACTGGCCTTGCCAAATCCATCAGGGGCCTGCCAGGATTTGAAGACGCAATGGAAATGGAGATGACGAGTGGAGGCAAAACCATTTTTTTTATGTCTGTAGGTGTGTGTGAGCGCGTGCGCAAAAATACCCACCCCTGATAATTGTGCTGAGTTCGAGGGACAGACGCCTCTAAGTAGCAAGGCGAGGTGGGGACTTCCCTTTTGGGAGACACCGAGTTTTTCCTTCTGGGAAAAGGTGGAGAGGATTTGCATGCCACAAAACGACAATCACACACTCTCCCTCCAACACAACCTGGGTTTTCTCCCCATTGGATACCCCACAGAGATTTTTTGTGGCCTCCATTTTCCAGGATTCCCAATTTGGGGGAGGCTGTTGGAGCCCTTGGGGTGGGGTGGGGGGCAGAGAGGGTGTCTTCCGTTTCCTGGCACCTTCTTCATGTGTGCACAATCGGGGTTGTGGCTAGACGAGGAAGATCCGGAAGCGGGGATTCCGCCAAGCCAAGATGCTGGCTTGCAAAATAATCCCCTTGCTGGTTGGAGTCTTCGGAGAACCGGATGTGCTGTGGGGGCGGGGGGGGGGAGGGTTGACTTGCAAAAAGGAGGAGTTTGTGATGGGTTGTGGAAAAAAAAACACAACCCCAGTTTTGGAGCAGCATAGCACAAATCTTGGCAGCTTGAAGAGCAGCTTCAGCTCCCATAATCCCCTAGCTAGCATGCTTGGACTTCGATTCCCAGAATCCCCCAGCATGAGACGTGGACTTCAACATCCCCGGAGTCCTCCAGCCAGCATGCGTGGACTTCAACTCCCAGAATTCCCTGGCACTAATTCATTCCTTTTGATGTGTATTCCCATGGTGGCCTGCTTACTCTCTTGCGATCCCTTCCCCTGCAGTTTCTCCCCTCTTAAGAGGTGGGGGGAAAAACACTCCCCAGGCATGGCTAGCTGGGGAATTGTGGGAGTTGGAAGTCCACCCCTCCGAGGGGACAAGGTAGAGAAACACTGAGCTGGGGTTTAGCTCCCAGTCATCTTCTGCTGGCCTTGAAAGGATAAGCAGTGTTGTGTCAGGATGGGAGACCACAAGGTGATCACAGGTTATAGAAGAAGACAAAAACCTGACAGGTTTCCCCCCCCCCCCCCTCACCAAGNCCCCCCCCCCCCCTTCTCACCAAGCTCCTGAATTAAGAGATTGTCTGAAGCTCCCCAACCCCCTTAAACCAAGGTATCTCAACCATGACCCCTTGAAGAAGGGCGGATTTTAACCAGGGAATTCTGGGAGTTGAAGTCCCCCCTTCTTCAAGCAGTCAAGTTTGAGACACGCCTTTCTAGAGATGGAGAAGAAATGGAATATTTTGGACGGCTCGAAGGGACCGTTTCGAACTGCGGCCGACGGAAGGAAAGTCCCGAAGACCCAGCAATTAAACCAGGAGAGAAATAAACCCAGATCTGATTTTTGCAACGTGGAGTTGTTTGGAACCAGATGAAGGGTGCAAACAACTCTTCGTCTATTCCTCGTTCTCCTAAATAGCTTCCAGGCGCAGGGCCCGCCAACTTTGTGGCTTCGCAGCTTCATCTGTAGCAACTAAAAGCATTTCATCCTCAACCACAGGAAGTCCTCGACTTACAACACTTCCATTTAGTGACCGGAGTTATGACAACACTGAAAAAGCGACTTAGGACCATTTTTTCACACTGACGACCGTTGCAAGGTCACAGAATCAAAACTCAGACGCTTGGTAACTAGTTCACCTTTACGACGGTCGCCGTGTCTGGTGTCACATGATCCATTTTTGAGGGGGACCTTCTGGCAAGCAAAGTCATATTCACTTAACGCCTATGTCCCTAACTTAACCGCAACGATTTGCTTAACAGCCGTGGCCAAAACAGGTCGCAAAACGGGGCAGAATTCATTTAACAACTGTCTCCCTTAGCAGTGGGGCTGAATTTTTGGTTGTAAGTCAAGGACCGCCCATAATCCTACAGCCGTGATGGCAAAGCTAGGGCACCTACCCTGCGCATGCATGCTCCTCCCAGCTGATTTTCGGTTTGTTTGAGGCCGTTTTCTCCCTTCTGGAGGCTCGAGGGAAGCCTCTGCAGCCTCAGGAGGCTGAAAAACAGGCCTGGAAATACCGGAAGTGACGAAACGAGCCCGTTTTTCGGCCTCTTGAGGCTGCAGAGGCTTCCTTTGAGCCTCCAGGAGGGAGAAAAGAGCCTCAAACAGGCCAAAAATCAGCTGGGAGGAGCAAACATGCGCAGGGCAGGTAAAGGAGCGGGGGAGTGTTGCGTGCGCATGCACAAGAGGGCCAGGGCGCATTGCATTGTGGGGGCCGGCATGCGTGCTATCGCACACCATGACAAAAAGGTTCACTGTCCCATGGTAATTCTCCCCCTGTCCGCCCCCGCACCCTTGGGCAGAACCGTTAAGAGTAAGACTGCCCAATCCGAGAGTCTCTTTCTTGGAGTGTTTGCAATAGTTCTTTGTGACTAAGTCCTTTGTCTCAGAGCGTCTGGCCAAGTGTTAAAAAATTTCTAACGATGTTCTTCATAACATAAATTGTGCACTTCCTGTCGACAATTGGCAAAGCACACCACTTGAGAAGGAGAAAAAAAAATAAATTGGCAGAAAATACAAGCATTGTGTTTCCAGTCGTCTAGGGTGAAAGTTGTATTCAGCGCGGCAAGCCTTGTCTTTCGTGTTTCCTTAAAAATACACATAATAATCAAAGCGCTATAGATAGATAGATAGATAGATAGATAGATAGATAGATAGATAGATAGATAGATAGATAGATAGATAGATTGATAGATATAAATAGATATAGATAGATATAGACACACACACACACATATCTGTTTGGTTATTCGGGTTTTCTCCTGTGTAAAATTGGAAGTGTCCTGGCGACGTTTTGACGAAATCTCATTCGTCATCTTCAGGCTTGTGTCTTCAGCTTTGTGCTTCTCGGAGAGTAATTTACTCTGAGAAGCACAAAGCCGAAGACACAAGCCTGAAGATAATGAATGAGACTTCATTGAAACGTCACCAGGACACTTCCAATTTTACGCGGAAGAAAACCTGAATAGCCAAAGATCCACATACAAATACCCGCAAAAACCTCAGAAAACAAGCCTTCCTTTTCGGACTGCGGTTAATTTCCCCATCAGTCTCAGTAGCCATTATTATTATTAGTTTATATTAGTACTATTGCTGGTATGATATTTTGTGTTATTATTGCTGTTGCTGTGTCTGGCCACACAGTGACTCAGAAGTTTAGATTGGATTTGGCATTTTTGCAATATGTTCTGAGTAAACCTGCCTTTTGCCATTGACCGATAGGGATTTTGTCAGTGCCTGTGGTTGTCGGTCAGATGTTTAAACTGGATTTGGCATTTTTATGTACCTCTGGAGTCCTTCCCAATGACCTGGCAAGAAGCCCACAGACCCAAAATGGAGAGGCTCTGAGCGATGCAAGGAGGGTTCCTTTTGCTCACTGACCATAGGCCCAACTACTACAGCCCCCCTCCAAGTATTTGGCCAGACCCTCAGGGTCCACGGCTTATTGCCCTAAACCTGCACCCCTACCCCAAATAATCCCAAGCCTGGCCAGGCCCTTCTGTCCCATAGGGGAGGGGTCTCCTTCCTTCAAGAGCCCGGAAGGCGGTGTGCTCTCCAGCTGACCCCTCCCGGCCAGGCCAAGGACCCAGGCCTGACCAGCTAGCTGGGCATCAAGGCAGATGGTCCTTGGGAGCAGAAGATAGCCTAGCTGGAGGTCCGGTGGCCAGACAGGAAGCTGGCTCTGCCCTGGAGCCGATCATCTGCTGCCCTTTGGCCGAGGTGCTTGGCCGGAGAGGCGGAGAGGTCAGCAGGAGCAGCTGGTCAAAAGGTGATTTCACCCAAGAATGCCCCCCTCCCCTTATCTTGATGGCCTGAGCTTTTTTTT
>BHFT01033134.1:0-14025 GCA_004320025.1 Laticauda laticaudata
TTTTGAAGAGAGAATTTAGTAATGAAAAATAATAATTTTGTGGCCATGGGTCATTTAAAAAAACATTGTTATTGGAGATGATTGGGAAACCCACAAATTAGGGCGTAGGGGACGAACCAACAGAAGTGCATTTTTTGAGGCAGAACACCCATTAAACCATTAAAACAAGAAAAAATACAAAGTAAAAAAATTGTAAACAGAAATTTAGGCCAAGTAATAATAAGCAAAACAAGCAAGGCAAACAAAGGATTTTCAGGAGTCTGAGGTAATTGGAGGCCCTGTTGCAGGTTGTTGTTGAGCTTGGATATTATGGTAGTAGGTTACCTGCCTCAAGTGATTGGTTGCGGGGCGCTTTTGGGACCCTTGGAAGTGAACGGACTTCCATTGTTCAGGTGGGAAGGATTGAAATTCTTGGAATCGGGTTGTGGGAAAGCGGGGCCCTGATGCCCCATTTGCCATTTGATACGGATGGAATAAAACCAGGCGGCTCTGGAAAACCCACAACTGGCCTGGGTCCAGTAGAAGGATTCTTCCCCGGCGGTTAAACCGGCAACCCCAGTTTGATTCGTGGGGTGTAGGGCCCTTTTTTCCAGGTGGATTTCTGGAGGGCTCTCGCGCATGTACTTTACAAAAAAAGCCTTGCTAAAAGATTCAGTAGTTTCGAAAATTAAAAATTAAAACAGTGAAATCTACAAAGAGAATCTTAAAAAAAGGGTTAAAATAATTTTCCAAGTATATTTAAATTGGCTAACAAAAGCAATGGAGATTTGAATCTTTTCGGCAGATTGTAAGGGGCCAGACTTTAGTATTTGTAAAATTGTTGCCTTGAAGCAATGGCCCCTTAAAAAGTAGATGAGCGTCGCTTCAACTTAGCTTTGACCTGAGAAGTTGGTAAGGGGAATTTTCTGTTGCACTAAAAGTAATATTCTCATTTTGACGAAAAGGTTTTGAAATTCCTTACTGATTTTAAGCGGGCCCATTTTGTCAGTTTTCACCGAGAAAGGGCCCAAACCCATTACAGCAAAAGAAAGGATAGGCAAATGAGAAAATTAACATTATCTGAAAGTAACGTTCAACTTGTTTTTGGAAAAACCAGTAAAACCAAATGGAAATGTGAGAAATGAGTTGTTCCAAATAGATGTTATGGAAGAAAACAGTTTTAATTGGTTTAAAGGTTGAAAAATTGAGTTTACAATCCATTTGCCAAAATTTTTGATTAGCTTGTTGTTCCTCCATGGGTTAAACACCCACTGGGACAAGGGAAGCACTGACTGTTTGCTGGGGACCAAGCGCTTGGAAACAAAGGCACGGACAATATCCCGCGGCTCTTGGAGCATTATATGAAATTTTAAATTGCTTTCAAGCGATTGAGGCCATTTTTGGATGAAACAATAAGAAATTGGACTTATCAAACAGGATTCAAACAAAACAAAGAGGCAACATTCCTTTTAAGGGATTCTATGCTTGCCTTTTGATTTCCCCAGTCAAAGGCATTAGTAAAGGGAATAATGAAAATTTTCGAAATGGTGTTCTTACATAACAAAGAATTATCAAAGCGAAGTTTCCAAAACTATTTTCTGGTTAAAGATAAAAAACAAGGATAACAAATTCCCTTATCCCAAAAGAGAAGAGCAGCCACATAAAGAAAATGAAGAGAAGTTGGGCATAGCTAAAGACAACATTATGAGTATATATTACGCGATCATATTAAATAGGTTTGGTCACGAACAACTGTAAAAAGCCAAAAATCCACACCCCCCAAAGCCTTCAGGCTCAAACAAATTTTGAGCCTTGAAGTAATGCCGTGGCAGTTAAATTTTTTAAGAATAACTTTTGTTTTGTTTGGAATCTGCCCCAGAAAAACCAAACCCACAAGCCCCTTGTTAGTGATGCATCCAGTTGAAAGACTGTAAGAAGCCTTTTCGCAGTAATAGTGATTTGCCAACAAAAAGTAAAACAGCGAAAAAAGGCCAGAGTTTGGTAGTGGGTTTAACCCACTTCTTAGGGATCCTTGGGTAAAAGGAATAATCAGCAAACCAAGTTCCCACAACATATGAGAAAACGGGGAGTACCTGTAAAGAATATGTTCTTGAATGAGGAGTTTTTGGAAATGGATCATCCAAAAATTTGCTCAATGTTCAAGTCTAGTTTGGTTACCGGTGGAAGCTAGATGCTAAGAGAATTCGCTCTGTCCTGTAAGAAATGTAAGGGCATCGTTGTACAGGAGAACCTTTTAATAATTTCATCCGATCTTCATGTTAATTGATAAGGTATAAAATGTTTCTAGGTGTGGAGGTTAAGGCCTGGACAAAGTTAATTTTCCAAATTTCTGAAAATGATTATTATACCTCGCTTACACGGGAATGCCATTTAGAATTAAAGACCCATCCCTGTGGGGTTAAGGGTGTACTTGAGAAGAATAACTATCTAACAAATCCGTCTTAAAAGGGAGGGATCTGTTTTTGGATTAACCTGGTCCCACCACAATCATCTTAAATACTTTGTTCCAAATTTTAAGTGATTAAGGCATGTCGTACCCTTTTTTGAGGGAAATCAAGTTAATTTACGCTAAAGATTTTTCTTTTTTTTCGCAATGCAGATAGCGGACATGCCTCCTTTCATGAAGACTGAAATAAGGGGGCAATGGTATCAACCCATGTCACAGTTGAATTGGGAATGAAGGCCCAATCAGAAAATGCCAAGTACCCCATTTTTTTGCCCAATTGTGCTAAATGTATTATGAAATTTCGTTTAACTTGTAAATCCAGGAAGAATTGGAAAAATGGAAAAAAATTGTGGCCAACATTTAATGTCCTAAGTAGATAAAGATTCTTACCTTTTGAATTTTTCTTTGGAGGCTATATACAATTCCCCTGTTGTTTGGCCACAAATTCCAGACAATAACTTTCTTTTTATAACAAACCCATTAGATTTAATCCAAAATTCACGGGGCTAGCTGTCAATTATTATCCATCCCATAACAATGGAAATAGACTTTAAATAGGAAAGAGAAAATTTATTGTCCGGAAGAGACGTATATGAAGGGCCAATTTAATCCATTGAAAATATTGGACAAAATTTTGGTAGGGGAAAATTAAGCTTTTCCCTGAAGGCAAAACACTCGCCAATGATATTCAATTTTGGTTGGGGCATGCGGCTATTATTAAAAAACCTAAGGACAGTTAAATGCATGAATTCTCTCCTTGTCAATGAAGGCTGCAAAGGTAATAATAAAAAAAAGGCAAGTTCCTTTAAGATTCAGCTACATAAATTTATAAAAAATTTAGTAAATTAAAGTAGGATTTGGTAGGAACCCAATTTGTAAAATTTTTTTCCTTTTTATAACAAAACGAGGAAAGTTTTCCAAAGACGTAATTAGAAGGTTTCTTTTATAATGACCAAGCCAAGGCCCCAATTTGTTCTTGAAAACCAATTTTGTAAAAAGCCAAGCGGAGTTTTTTTCCCCTTTTGAAAAATAATGGCGCACCATTTGTTTCCAACCCAACTTAGGCGTTGAAACAAGAGCCACATTTAAGAGGAAGAAGAAAGCAAATGAGGCGATTTAAGAAGGATCGAAGAAGGATATGCGATGGTTCCCCACCCAAATATCAGTAGTGGAATATCCTAAGACAGGATGATTACAAACAACGAGCAGAAATGGGTTTGTGGGAAAAGGGCGTATTACACGATGTCTGTACAACATTAATTCCAACCGCATGCCAGTTCAGCTGTAGAACCACTTTTAGGCCTGGGTTTCCCAAAACCAGGGTTAGGGAGACAAGCAAGAAAAACAGAGAATGGTGCCAGCGTAACAGTTCAGAAAGGGTTAACACAGATTAGAGACATTGATAAGTTGGGGAGCTTAAGGACTTTGATATGTTTATTAAACATTTTAACAGTTAAAAAATTTTACCATAGTTACGCTCAAGAGTTATATGACTTGTTATATTCGACCATTAAGTAATAAACGCATAATGATCGAGCAGAATATAGTCACCCAATACAGTCCAATAGTCATTTTATCATTCCTTAGTCAGGGTCTTCAAACAGTTACAGCGGATATATCATTAGAAGAAATCAGATATTTCCTGGGGTCAGTTTCCACTTTACCAAATAGTCCGTTCCTCTCTCCCCGTCTGAGACCAATGCATCTTCCAAAGCAGTTAATTAAAGGAATTCTCATTAAAAGCCAGAGAGCGAGCAAAACGGGCTGCCGTTTTGCTTTATTTAAAGGAGTTTTCAATAACCACTTCCCCCTAGATACACGTTTGCCCGATCAGTAAAGGAGACTTACAAGGACCGCACTTTATAACATTATACTTAAGCACAGGATTACTTAATTTATTATTTTACCTAAAACCGGTTTTAAGGGTATAATAAACAATGTTGTTATCCCTAAAACACAAACCTCAAATGAAAGAACCAATTTGGAAAGAAAAACTGTCATTTTTTGGCCCCACTTTAACTTGGGCCCACTTGTAAAAAGAGGAGAAATGACGCAACAGTAAAAATCGGCTCCAGTATCCCAATAACCCCTGATTATGGTTGGTTATTTAGGAAAGGGAGCGTTTTAACCAAAGGGACGAGAGGAGTTTCAGCTGATTGAAAAAGTAAAGGCCTACAGATAAAAGAAGTTGATCCAACAGTTCCCCCTGCCCATCCAGAAATGGAAAATTTACTATTAACATAGGTGATTCAAAGGCAGAAGAAAGGCATTTGAGGCAACAGAAAGAATTACAAGGAAGAGAACTTGAAGGAAGAATTCAACCCAAAATATCTTGGAAATTCATTGGATGGATAAACCAAATATGGTAAATCTTGGAAATTCTAATTTACCCCAGGCCAACAAACAAAAAACAGGCCTTTTATATGTGGCAGGAAAAGAACAAGCAAAAATTAAAACCCCAAATTTTAAATTTCCCTTGAAGGAGAGGAACCTTTAAATTGAAGATTGGAACTATTAATAACTTTCAAGGGAAAAATTTTAAACTCAATTTCCTGCCTTGAAAGTGATTAAATGGATCTCAAAGCAACGTTATGGGGCTGTGGCTGGGGAGGAGTGGAGAGAGGACCTGGCCTGTGGGAGGAAAAGTTCCCCAGAGTTGGATGGGAAAAGGCCAACGCTTTTGGGATATTCTGGGGGGTGGGGCCACAAACTCCAATTCTCTGTAAACTGCCTTTTAAAAATTTCTCTTTAAGATCTGATTAAATAAAGGCTGGAACCCCCCAATTCTGCGCTACTTTGCCCAGTCAAAGCCCTTGGTGGCCCCTGGACCAAACGACGATAATTGTTAACTGGAAAACAAAAAAACAAGACAGAAAAATTCTTGCCAAGTTTCTTGTTTCCTGAGACAGAAGGCAATCTTTTTACAAATTTCTCCAAAAAACCATTTTTCTGAAAAAGAAGAAATGAACAATAGGAAATAGGAGGTTTTGCCACTGTAATAGCTGGCAGGAGCTGAGGGGATTGTGAAGAACGATACATTTTAAAGGTTGAACGAAGGGGGATTAAATTGGAAAACAGTATTAGTATTATAACCGTGAAGGTGGAGGGTGGTCCAAAAAGAAAGGAAAGTTCCATTTGGTGGACCAATTTTTTCCAAATTTGCATATCTACATTAAATACTCAACACAAAATGCAATAATACCTTCTTATTTTTGCTCGAAGGTCCCAAGTTATCCTATATAATTGCCTCTAGATCTCCCAAATAAGGTTTATATTAAAGTGTGACCCCTTTTGGGTACCATAAAGATTGGAGCTGCGTTTTCCTGGACTGCAGAGCCTTAAAGAAGATTTATTCTCTTTTGTGGTACACCTGCAGAAGATTAATAATTATTGATTTTTCAAACAAATATACCCTAATTTCCCAATTCTACACATGCTTTCCCTTTTTTCTCAGAATATAGAGCCGAAAGAAACCCCCATACTTTACAGAACAAAAAAAGGGTTTGAAGATAGAAACCACAAGGGCTGTGACAAGGTTTACACCGCAAATCCCTGGCCAGACGGAAGTTAAGAAGAGGGGTCCCCCTGAGTTCTGCCCACTTGTATGTTTTATAAAATTGGAGAGGGACAGTCCCGAGTTTGTTTGTTCATGAATCCAAACTGGAAAATCAATGATGATCTTTCATTGGGAAGTCTAGTCCTTGCATTTATACCAACTTAGTTTAGGTACCAACCCATTCATTTGGTCTTAACAACTGTTGTGATTTTAACTGCCTTATAACTTTCCCCATTACTGTTTAGCAATAAGTTAATGTAAACCACAAGATTAAATGAATCCTGAGCAGGAGAAGAACACATAATGTTTAAACTTCTTCTCCTCTTAAATTCCTCCTTTTAAGATGAGTTGAACTTTTTGTTTGCCTGATGTCTTGTAAAATTCCCTTATCTTGAGGTTAACAATTCCTAATTTAATCCGAGGTTTTTGGCCCCTCCAATAGTAAAAAAACATTCCTAGAATTTACAACCTAATCACTTGATAAAAATTGGAAATTTGTCATATATCATATTCATTTAACTTTTCACCAGAAAACTTTGGCTCTTTTTCCTGGGCCTTATTGTTAATTAAAAATTAGGCAAAACTAAGGAAATTTGCCGTGGCATTAAAACTTTAAGCCCCCTGGTCACCACTGCCCAACAGATTGAAAGAGGATGGAAAAATGGAGAAAAAACAACTTGCCCAATTCCCGTTTGGTCTTAACGCGAATGCCTTCGTCTGTTAACTCAACTCTGCCTCGGTTTTGCTTCTTCCCTAATCCGTTCCAGCATCCCCGTCTATTGACAAATTTCATCCGCTTAAAAAGGTTTTTGAGTTTTGCTCTCAAAAAACTTTTTGAGCCGAAAAATGTGTATTGCCCAACGCGTTCCATTTCCTTGAAAAATCCTAGGCCATATACGGGGGACATCCGTTTCTTGCATCCGTCGGCAATCCTGGTTAACGCGTCCGCCTTAGGCATCCGCCTGCGCATCCACGGCAAACTTTCAAAATACCACTCCCAAGGAAGGGAAAGCGGGACACCAAGGAGGAAGCAGAAACGGGATTGGATGGATGCTGCCCAGCGTTTAGTAAGGCCACGGAAGACAAGAAAAGGATGGAAAGCGGATGCAGCCACAAAAGGAAAGCCAATTTTAAAACGGAAAAAATTGTTCGCAGAGGGGAAGACTATCTCCTCGGGATTAATTAAGGATGTTCTAGAAGGGAAAAAATGCCTAAGAGGATGCCAAAGGGACCACCTATTTAATGCCTATAAAAAGGGGGAGCAAAACCACTCTGGAAATCTCCCCACTTTTCAGAACCACAGCAGCCCTGCCTGCAGGAACCCCTTGCAGCCCTTCAAATAGGGGACCTTTCTTCCTCCTTCCACAAGCATCCAGTTCCATGTCCCCCACCGTGGATTGTAACCCACAGTCCCTCTTTTGGCACAGCCACCATTCCTTCTGCAAACAGTTGCGAAAGGCCCAATCTCACAGGCTCCTGTGTGAACTCTTACTTACCGGTGGAAAGAAAAAGGAGGGCAGCACAAGAAAGCGGTCCTGGGGTCCGGAAGAATTGCGAAAATCGGGAAAAGCAGAAGGTTGGGAACTTGTTTAAAACCAAGCTGATATGGTGGAAGCTCAAGTTAACGAAAGGACCCTCGTGGCAGCCCATGTTTTTTGAAACGAAAGTTTGTTGCAGCGCGCTGGAAAACACCCAGGTTGACAAGCAGCGAGCTGGACCGCCTGGGGCTCCAAGGTGGCAACTTTCCAAACTTTGCCCACCAACTGGGGCCTCAGGGACACACCTACAGGAACATGCATTACGGGCTGAGCAGGGTGCCCACAAACAAACACCATCAGCAATTTGTGGTCCACCAGAGGAAGGTTGGTGTTCAGAAGGCCATCATTCGGGGAAGAACATTAACCCGAAGGGAAGCTTCCTTCCCAGTGGGGGCCCCCTCTACTTGAAGAAGGGGCCTGGGGAAAGAAAAGATGCCAGAGAGCAGTGGGGGTATCAGAGGTGGAAAACTTTCCCCCCCAACACACCGCGTTTTTGGAGGCCCATAGGGGATTGGCAAAGCCACGTGGGCCCTGCAAAGCTTTCCAGCAAGTTCGGGGTCCATTTTTATTTCAACTATCAAAAGGCCTTTCCCTTCAGCATTCCATCCTCCTTCCAACCATGGGGTCACATGCTGACTACAAAGTTTCAAATGTTACATCGATTGCCCCTTTCAGGGCAACGGGGCTTTCTCATTCTTTCAAGATGCCCGGTATTACAACGCCCAGTTGCATCCATTTCAAGGAGGAGGGGCTGGGAAAAGGCAAACCTTCAATCATTGGGCTTTTCCCAGAATCCAGAACCCCCTGCCCAACGAACAAACCGGGCAAAGAAGTGCCCTACTTTCCAATCAATGGGGGAATGGACGCCTTCTCCCTCAGAAACCGACCTCATGGAACCCCTACAAACCTCCCAGATATGGCCCCTCCCACCCCTGAAAAAAGAGGAAATCTTCCCAACTACCAGGCGTGGTCCAGGGGCAAAGGCGGTTGCTGGGGTGGGAAAGACCGCCTTTGGGCAATCACTGGAAAACAAACAGGTTTCCCAGGTTCTTCCCACCACCCATGCAAGCATCCGCCCAGCGAGGAACCGTTGGGAGGGAGGATCGTGGAAGTTGCTGCATCATGGCACCAAATCTCATGGCGCACCTGCGCTAACCCAGTCTTGGCAGAACAGGCTCGTGGGGAACCTCCCCAAAAACAACAGGCAATGGGAAAGCATGGAGTGCCTGGGGAAATGGAGGCAAAGGGCAAAAACCTGCATAGGAACACTGACAGGAATTGTGCAAGGCCCCACCCAGAGGCCTCACGTGAAAAGGGAAAGAAGCAGCGCAAAACTCCGTGAAACATTGGGTTTGGACACTCCCCAGCTGGAAGCAATGCGAGTGGCAAACCAGGATGGTAAGATGAATTTAATTGGATGTTCCCTTCCGCCCTGTCTATGTTCATCCAACAGATAAAATTTTGAGATTTGGGCCCATGTTATGTTTGGGTGGCCTACAATGAAACAGGGGCAATTTAATAAAGAGTTGGTTTTTATGGTTGAAACATGTGTGGTTCAAATATTACATTTAGATTGATTAATGAAGGGCCCATAATAGATTGTTGGGCAACCTGGGAGGGTTGGACCGATAATGTCCCCACCTATGCTTTTTGCCACTGGAGCGTTTATCTTCCCACAGGCTATCTACACCACCAAAGGTATCCCCTGCCATCCCAACAAGCTATCTAAACCCATCCAACAGATAATCCCTTAACCCATTCCCACAACAAAAGTATCCCCTGGCCACCCCCCCCACAAGCATTACCCCCATCCCAAAGGTATCCCTGGCCCACCCCCAATGCCCCTATTTCCCTTTACCCATCCCACAAGCAATGGCAAAGGCTTTAAACGCATTTTTCTTAAAGTTTCCACCCAAAGTACTTTTTTTATTTAAAATAAATGGAGGGCCAAGTGGTGGTGAGCAAAATAAAATCTTTTTATTTAATAAACCAAGCTGTAAAAAGAAAAAAATGAACCCAAGTTCAAGTTCCCAAAAAAAGTCTAACAGGTAGCCCACCAGTCTTCTGGCCACTCTTATCGGGTCCACTCGGGGAGGTGTTGGCCCCCCAGTCTCAGGGGTTTGAAAGGGGGTCCAATTGGAGGTGGCTGGTGAGTTGGATTGAAGCGCGCATTGGCTGTGTTTTGGGTGCTTTATCTTTAAAGAATGGGTGGCCTGGCCCCCGAGAGGAAAACCAACAGGGGGACGGTGGTGGTTTTAGGAAGCCCTTCAGACAAAACAGCTGGCCTCAGCCCCGTTGATTTTGTTTTGAGAGCTCCTTTCCCTCCAATGCCATGAGGTGTGTCAGTTTTTTCCCCAATACCGAATGAGAGATTTGTACTGGAGGCCGGGCCTTAGGGCTTGTTGGGGTGTTGGGAGGAAGGAGCATGGTAGTGGGCTGGTCCCTGGTTCTTGGCACAGGGCTGTTGTGAGGACCGGCTGGTGGCTGGTTGGGTGGGGGCATCGTTGGTGGCAGTGGTGTTGCTCTGGGTGCTGGGTGGGTTTCATGTGGCCTGGGGGCAATCCATGGTGGCTGGGTGGCCAACGGGGTGGGATCAGTGGCCAAACGTGGGAAACGGGTGCCGGAACATGTGCCTGGAACTGGGGAATGGGCTTGCTGCCTGGCTTGCTGCTGCACCTCCTGGTAGCCGTAGCCCCCTGGTAAGGGGAGGGCCTGGGTTTTTTGGAAAAAAAGCCTTGGAATGGGAAGGGGACATCACCTGGGTTGGAGGAGGCAGACCTGGGGACCTGGGTGGAAGGGGGCGCAGGTTTTCCTCTTGGAATAAACGGGGTTTTGTGAAGCAGCTCGGGTTGATTCGGGTTCCTTTCACCACCTGGGTTACTGGGGTTTCCAACCATGTTCCTTTGAAGGGGTCTGGTTTTGAACATTAGGGATGAGTGAAGGGCTTTGCGGTTTGGAAGGATGAGGAAGTTGTGTTGGGGGAACCAGCTGAAGAGATGGATTATTTATGAATGCTTCCCCGGGATAGTGTCCCCTGGAATTATCCAGCAAGGACCAGTTGTTGGGCTCGTTGGCCCCTCCTTCCTGGCCCCTTCTGGGGGGCCTTTCTGTGGGAGGTGGAAGCTGGGGGTTGGATGCGGGTTAGGACCTGTTGGTGGAAAGTGCCCCTCTCCCTTTTCACCCACTGTGGCCAGGAGGTCCCCCACGACTGCTTTGCTACGGTTTAAAAAAAACAACTGTCCCCCCGCGGGTTTTCTGCTGTTCGACGGTTCCACCACAGGGAAAACCCTGCCTGGAGGAACAGGGGGAAAAAGCTGCACCCTGCCGGGACCTGGAAAGGAGGACTGGCTCTCAAAGCCAGGCCTGCCTGGAGAGAAAGAGGGGGGTTTTTGGAGAAGGGGGGGGCTTGCTTTTTTCTTCAAAAGTGGCGGGGACCCGATCTCACCCTCCGGAAGCTGTGCAACTTTGGCCCACTCACGTAGGTCCCTCCTCTGTCTGTTCAGCTTGACCCATGGGCCTGGCCAGATTTTTTCTTGAGGTGCAGGCTTCCCATTACCAGGTGTGGCAATTGTGCCTTCCACCAGCCCGAAGGAGAAGGCTCCGAAGTGGTAAAACCCCAGGCCTCTCTGCCTTTCTAATCTCCCAAGGGCAGCCTGCTTTCCCTTTGGATGTGTGTCGCCCTGCAAAGGCCTGTTTGGTTCCTTCCGCCAATAAGATTTAGTCCCATGTCCCTCTTCCAAGGCCCACTTCCAGGCACCTTAGATCCTTCATGTTTCCTTCTCATGGAAGTATTGCCCTCCCTCCCGTTTCTCGGGATATGGCCCCCCCTTCCTCCCTGTGGGCAAGGAACCCAGAAATGGGGCCCGCTCATCAGAAGGGGGCTTTTTGAGGTTGGAGGGGCTACTGCTCTCCTTCCACACCCACCCACCCAGCAAAGCCAGCCACCAAGCAGATTCATTCAATCATCATCATTCAGCGAGCAAGCAGCGACACACCCAGGCACCAGCCACAGGACCCAAGGAATCAATCATCCAGCAGAGGTAGCAACAGAGCGGCGCACCAAGAAGCAACGAAGGGACCAGGCAAGCACCCCAGGAGCAACCCGAGGCAGGAAGCCACCCACCACAGACCGGGAGACGACGCCAGGAGGGACCAGCAGGACGAGCAAGGACCAGGAGCCCACGACAGCCCAAAGGACGAGCAGGCAAGGAGACAGGAAAGCCAACGAGCAGGAAACCAGCAGGGACCAGCAAGGACCAGCAGTATGAGGAGGCAAGGGGCTTTACCCCAGCAAGGGGGGGGAGTAAAGCACCACAGGACAGGGCCCACCCACTTGCCAAAAGAAAGCGAGCATTCCAGGCAGATTAAGCACCGAGCAGAAGCACTTAACCGCCAGGAAAGGCAGGGCAAATTTTCAGGCAGAAGTAAGCACGAGCAAGAAGCGGCACCCACGCCATTAAGGGGCATCATTTCATCAGGCCTTCTCCAGAAGGCCAAGAAGGCGAAGCAAGCAGAAAGCCCCAGCCCCAGAGAGCGAAGGGCCCGTTGCTTGGGCAAGGTAAGGCCCCCAAAAGCAGGAAGCAAGAGTGAGGGACCAGTGGGGGTGGGAGGGTGGGCCCTTGTCCCTCTTGGCCAGGGGGCTTGGCCCAAGCAGATGGCTTTGAGGGCCTTTTTCCTTTTCTTTTCTTCCCATGTGTTGGGGTGCTGGCCTTGGCAAAGGGGGGGGCCCAAAGGCTGCAGGGGAGGGGCCAGGGGCAGGCAGGCTGGGGCAAAGGAAGGGCTGGCAGGGGAAGGGCAGGACAGGCAATGGCTGGCACGGGGCAAGGTCCAGGCAAAGGCAAAGGCAAGGCAGGGGAGGCTTGGGCCAGCAAGGGGCTGGGCAGGGCAGGCTGGCAAGGGGCAGCCCTGGCAGCAAAGGTTGGGCAGGAAAGGCTGGCATGCATGCCATGGCAGGGGAGGTTGGGCAGGATGCAGACAAGCAAGGGTGGGCAGCAAGGCTGGCAGGCGCATGCATTGAGGGCAGGCTGGCAAGGCACCGGATGGGTCTGGGAACGGCCAGGTCCTTTGCCTTCTGGAATGAGTGACCTGCTTGGAAGCTGCCTCCCCTTTATATCCCACGGGGCTGGACGGCAAATGGCAATCCTCCCCCGCATGGTGCAGTGGAAACAAGTAGGCATCCCAACTAGGTTTCTTTGCTGTGGGATCCGCTTTTTAAGGGCTTCCGCTTTCCGGCATACCTTCATCCGCTAAGGCTTCCGCTGTGCATCCGCTTCATTCCGCTCGGGCATCCGTTCTGCATCCGCTGTAATCCGTGCTTTTGCGTCCGCTTGTGGCTGCAACCCCTCGTGGAGGGCCTAGCGGGATGTTGGCCATTCTTTTTTGCTTCCCATCCGCTTCCATCTGCTAGGGCTTCCGTGTTCTTGCAAAAATCCGCTTTCCATCCCCCAACCCCTGCGTTCCCTTCCCCCCGTTCCGTTTCCTTTCCGTGTTAAATTCCGCTCTTGTTTATGGAGAAAATTGTTTTGCCCCTTTTGAGAGCGGATAACAACGGATGGAACATTTTTCTTGTCTGCTGTGTCCTTTTTACTAATGTTTTGCATCCGTCGGCCAGTGTGACAGGGCCTTTAGGACATCATTTAAACTTTTAGCATGGTGTGGATGTTGTACTATTTAGTTTATCTTTAGACTCATCAAGTATATTGAAATAAATAGCCATTCATTATAATTCATTTATATTCAGAGGTTCATTGAATGTTAATAAGCTGTAGTGAAAATGAATGAAATTAATTCTGAAATATTATCTTGCTTGGCTACTGAAAGTGTGATGCTTGTAGAAAGTTGCCAAGGCAGCATACAGAGCAAACATATTGTAGTGTCTTGAAGACTGCGAATTTTAAAAAGTCACTGAATCCAATGGGCTTTGCTTCTAAAAAGATTATAGAACAACTGAATTCTGTAGCGATTCATTCTTTCTGTTGAAGATTGAGCAACTGACTTCTGAGTGAACCATCACAGGATTGCATTGCAAGCTTCTATAGTATTCAGTCTCATGATCTGGAAAACTAACAATGCTAATAATAATGAACAAAACATTCTCAACAATTCCTGATTTGAAGGATGCACCATAAATTCACAAATTAAGATTGGTTTGACAGCCTTCATATTTGATAAGACAAATGTATTGCATTATTATCATTGTTATTTTTCTTTTTTTATATAAAATTTTTGTTTGGGTTTTCACAAAACATAATACAAGTAAAATTTCTTTTTTTGAGAATAGCATGGTGCCGGGTTATCACTTCTCCATACAGACACAAATTCAATTTCATATTGAACTTTGTGTTCTATTCCATATCTTGTTACTATTTGAACATTTTCTCAATAATTTTTCCCTTCCCTTAGTCTTCTCAATCTTACTTTTAATTATTCATTCCTTTCTAAATTCATATACATACATACATACATACATACATACATACATACAT
>BHFT01033135.1:0-10485 GCA_004320025.1 Laticauda laticaudata
TGCTAGGCTTCCGGGTTGAGCATCTGTTTTTTACATCCGTGCTTACGTCCTCCCCCGGTCCATTTCTTTTCCGTTCTGTTTTATTATGCAAATTTTTGCCTCTTTTGAGAGCGATAAGAACGGATGGAGCCAACCCCAGATTTTTGGCCATCCGCTGTGTCCTTTACATAACGTTTTTGCATCCGTCGGGCGCATTGGACCTAGCCTTAAAGCTGTTCAAATACCACAGACAATACTGCTATTCTTCAAAAAGATATTGGACCATGTATGCAGAAGTGGTCAAAACAAATGGCAACTTCCAAATCTCAACAAAATAAATGCTCTGTCTTTACATATTGGCAAAAAAAAAATCAGAGAAAATAAAATACAGGCCTGAATAGTCAAAGGACCTTGTTAGATCCAAGCTCTGTAAAGGACCATGGAAATAAATCATCTCTAATGATCTAAGGAGCTGGAAACCAACTGTAAACTACTAGCCAAAAAGGTTGCATTAAGGTTGTTAACCTAATTCCTATTTAGTTTTTTCTCTGGAAATATCACACTACTAACAAAGAGCATACAAAACATTTGCTAGGACCATACTTTTGAATACAGCTCAATCAGTCTTGGAACCCACATTACGTATCTATATTTTAGCACAGTTGAGGAAAGTCCAGAAATATTTCACAAGAATGTTCTCCCACTCCTCTACTCGTTGTAAAAATACCTTAGCCACCAAGACTTAATATTCTAGACCTAGAAACCTTGATTGCACCCATCTTTGGTCTGATCTAAGTTATGGTATATAAAATTCATACATTGCAATGTCCACCTGTCAATGAATACTTCAGCTTCAAACCATAAGAACACAAGGTGCAAACAAATAGATACAAATTCAAGGTTAACCACACCAAACTTGATTGCAGGAATACGACTTCAGCAACAGAGTGATCAATGTCTGGAATACTCTACCTGACTCTTGTTCATTTCTTCCCCAAACCCCAAAAAAAACTTTTAAACTTAGACTGTCTACTATTGACCTCACTCCTTTCCTAAGAGGTCTGTAGGGGCGTGCATAAGCGCACCAACGTGCCTACCGTCCCTGTCCTATTGTTTCTTTTATTTTTCTCATATGTACCCATTTCATGTATTCATAACTAAGTATATACTTAAACCTATTATCTTGTAAGCAATTGACAAATCAAAATAAATACAATAAAAATAAATAAAATAAAATGTTGAGTGGGCAACTCAAACATAATTCTTATTTCTAACTTCCTTGCTCAATGTCAGTTCAAACACCTTTGCAAGAGCTATTCCTTGCTTCCCTGCATTTGGGAGTGTCAGAGAAGGAGAGACAGAGAAAAAGAGCTCTTTCCAAAAGAATGGCATCCTTATCAACTCCTGCTTCTTAGCTTTTCAATTCCAAAGCTTTAATCTTCATGAAAAGAAAGCAAATAACTAGTATTTATGGAATTACTATTCTCTTCATGGTTTTAAACACACACGCACATACAAATATGGCAGCCATGTAGTGAACATTCAAGCCCAACCTCTGGGAAATAATTTTGTGAAAGCACTGTAACATATTTCCCAAATTTTGAAAGCAGCCTGTCCATAAAAGTCTGTTTTCCCTGAGTGTGTGCACTTTTTTCACCTCTTCATTATAACAGAATAATAGTTAGAAATGACCTTGGAGATCTTCTAGACCAACCCCGTTCAAGCAAGAAACCCTATACTATTTCAGATAAATAATTGTCCAGTCTCTTCTTATAAACATCCAGTATTGGAGCATTCACAACTTCTGGAGGCAAGTTGATCCACTGATTAATGGTTTTAACTATCTGGAAATTTCTCCTTAGTTCTCGGTTGCTTCTCTCCTTGATTAGTTTCCATCCATCCATAAACTGTGCTGATGGCTTTGCATAAATTCTCCTAAATTCAGCTTTTCTTAGAAGCCAATTGTTCAGCCGCTTCTCAAAAGTTCAGAATGTGATGTGACAAAATTGCTGTAACATATGATAATAAATCTAACATGCATGAAGAGAAGGATGCCTGCAGGGGTGGGATACAAAAGGGTTAACTACTGGTTTTGGATTTACCAGCTTCCCTGCCTGCTGTCCTTAGCCTCATCATGAGCACCTGCCGAGAAGCAGCCTTTGAAACAGCCCTCTTTTCTTGTTTTTTTAACAGCAAGTTTGGCAGCTGAAGTTGAAAAATCAGGAAATAAAGATCAGGTAAGAGCCCAGGTGGGTGGATGGGCAAAAACATCAGCAGACATAGAACCGGTTCTATGTCTGCTGCTCTTCAGAGCTACCGGTTCTACAGAGGTGGAGAGAACTGGTAGAAACCCACCCCTGGATGCCTGCCTTTTATAGATATTTTAAAGAATAGTGTACTTAGATATGCTTTAAATATATAATACCAGGATTGCCAAATCCAGAGGACTTTTTTTTTAGGTTTTGCCTTTGAGCCAGTTTTGACTCCTGGTTGGGCAAGTCCCTGCAGTTTTCTTGGCTAGATGCAGAAATGGTTTTCCTTTGCCGCATTTTTCCTCGGGCTGAGAGAGAGAGAGATTAGCCCAAGGTCATCCAGCTGGCTTTGTGCTTAAGGCGGGACTACAACTCAAATCCCCCCCCTTCCACAATGCAATGAAACAAAACAACTGGAATGCATTGGGGTTTGATTGTTTTTTTTCTACTAAGGAGTCACCCAGCCATGTTTCTGGGAAATGGTTTAAGTCCACCTCTTGATAATATCAAAGGTGTCTCGGTGTAGTTTGATTGCCAACATTTATGGAAGTGATTAACTACAGTATGGCTGCCTTCAAGGGGATTGTTCAACTTCCTGGTCTCGCCTACAGCCCTGGTTTTTATTGTTGGTTGTCCCACTCAAATGATATTAAATTATTTAAACAAATCAATTAAACAAATATAGGCAGTCCTCGGTTAATGATCACACATTCAACAACCATTCAATGGGATTGAACAAGTAAGTGGCCCTTACGACCAGTCCTCAAAGCGGCTGCTCTCGCAGCACCTCCACTGTCACCTGGCCTGCTACCTTACCTGCTGGCTTCCCACAAGTACAGGCAGTCAACTTACGGCCACAATTGAGCCCAAAATTTATGTTGCTAAGCAAGACAGACAGTTTTGCCCCACTTATGACCTTTCTTGCCACAGTGGTTAAGTGAATCACTGCAGTAAGCACAAAAAATTTGTACCAACTGACACACTGTATATAATTGAAAGAGGATTTTGTAATGTAATTTATGTCTGTGTAAAAAATAAAAAAAATGTTTATATAAAAAAAACCTGAAGAATCTTCTTGGATGAGAAGCGAAACGTCTTCAAGCAAAACAAAGAGAATGCAATTGCTTTTTTCAAAAAACACCTTTGGGACAATCACGAGCTATATGGTTGACAATTTCCATAGACAGAATGACAGATTTTCTAATTTTTCAGTATAGCAGACCAGCTTGCTTGGGGTTACAATTAAAATTAACCTTAAAGAAAAATCCAAGCTACAACTAAGAATGAAACACTACTGATGTGGAGAGCGAATAAGGAAGATGTGCAGTGGGCATTCATGTGTTCCCTGGAGTTGAAAATGGATATAGTCTTTGACTTACAACGGTTCATTTAGTGACCGTTCAGTTACAACAGTGCTGAAAAAAGTGACTTATGACCATTTTTCACACTTATATCCATTGTGGCATCCCCATGGTCATGTGATCAAAATTCAGGTGCTTGGCAACTGGCATGCATTTATAACAGTTGCCATGTCCTGGGGCCAAGCCCCCCCCCCCCAGGTCAAACAACCCTGATGCGGCCCTCTGAAATTGCGACCTTCCGACAAGCAAGTCAATGGGAAAGGCAGATTCATGTAACAACTGGATTTCTAGCTGAATAAATGCAACACTTCACTGAACAACGATGGCAAGAAAAGCAATAAAATGGGGGCAAAGTTCACTAAACAAATGTTTTGCTTAGCAATGTAACTTTCAGGCTCAACTGTGGTTGTAAGTTGAGGACTGAGAAGTCCCCATTGAATATGGCAAGTCCCCATTTTCCAGCATAAAGATAGCTTCCACTGGAGCTGCCTTCCCAAGTGCCAAACTTAGATGTTGAGAGTTTGCAACACATCTGGATCAGCCAGACATCCTTCTTTCTCAATCAAATCTATGCCTCTAAAACCAAGACAAGGCTGAGAGATCATTCAGCCTTTCTTCCTGCCCAACCTACCTCGCAGGGCCATTGGGAGAGTCCAAAGGATGCCACAGATCCTTGGAAGGCAACTTATATATGTGGCATAAATACCACTGTATCCATTCATACATCGATAAATGAGCTTTAATCTGTTCCAATGGAAGCAACCCTTATGTCTCCATTCATTTTGCTCCGCGCTGCAATTCCTTTCCTTTCCTTCATTCCCTTCCCTCTTCTCTTTCCTTCCTACTTCCTTTCTCTCCATTTTTCCTTTCCTTTCCTCCTTTCCCTTCCCTTCCCTTCCCTTTCCCTCCTACTTTTCTTTCCCTCCTCCATTTTTCCTTTCCTTTTTTCCTCCTTTCCCTCTTTCCTTTCCTTCCTATTTTCCTACCTCTCCTCCATTTTTCCTTTCCCTTCCTATTATTTTCCTTTCTCTCCTCCATTTCCCCTTTCCTTTCCCCGCTTCCCCGCCGCGTCTTCGCCAGCTCCGCGCCCTTCGCGCCACGCCAAGGTCCCCCGGCAGCCACGCCGCAGGCCGGCGCCCGCATGGGCGTGAAAGGCGTGAGAGAGCTGGCGAGGGGCTCGCCTCGTTCCCGGCGCCGGCCAGCAGAGGTCTCTGCCTCCCTCCGGAGGAGGAGCCGCTGCTTAGCGGCTTTCTCCCTCCGCGCGTTGGGGGCTGCGCTTTTAACTTCAGATGCTTCCGACTCCATTGTGGTTCGCGATCCGGCCGCCGCCGCTCCTCCGAGCTGGGTCTCCCTCTCTCGTCTTGCAAGGGATATAAAGCGCGGCCGCCTCTTCTTTGTCTTTCCCGGCTGGCCTGGGCGTTGGGCGGCACCGGCCGGGGAGGGGCCCCCTGAAGCCCCGAGGACGGACCCCGCGGCTGCCCTGGGGCTCAATCTGAGCGGGAGCTTCCAGGTAAAAATGAATGGAGCGATCCCGGGGGGCGCCCGAGGAAGGCAGCGGGGGGAAGCTCCGAGGTGCGGGCTCCGCTCCGCAGGGTCGTCGAAGGGGCGGCAGGTTTTCCGAGAAAAAGCCTTCGCAAAAGCGGGCGGCGGAGCCGCCGGGGATCCATTTTCTGCCTCGGCTTCCCTGTCCTCTCTCGGTTAGCCTTCCGGCGGCCCCCCCCTCCCTCCCCAAAGGCGGTGCAACTTTTCTGGGGCCCAAAAAAATAGAGGGTGGGGTTCAAACCTCAGGATTCCGTTCGTGTGGGGGGGGGCGGGCGGCGGAGGAAGGATATGCCTCCCTCTCCCGCTTGGCCCTTGGGGGGGGGCTGTTGTGTGGACATGATTATTATCCGCGGCTATCAATTAAGGCGTGTTCCCCCCGCCGCCCCCCAAAAAAAGGAAAATGGCTCGTTCCCTTTTGAACAAAATTGCATCGGTCTGCTTCGATGGAGGCCTGGGCTTCCGTTTGAAAATTTTATCCCCGCCTCTCCCCAGCATTCAGATCTGGTTGTGGTGGCGGATTGTCGGGGGGACGGGGCGACGAAATGCTTTGCGCACACGGCTCAGAGGAACTCTCCGGGTTTCCAGCCAAGCTCTCATTTGAATTTTAATAGCTTTTCTTTGGGATTCAGAGGTGGAGGTGGTTTTTTTTGGGGGGGGCGGGGGGGAGAGGGAACGTGCCCTTGATGGCGAAAGGGGTTTGATTGTTTAATCGCTGTCTGCATCCGCCTACGTTTTTAGACAGTCCTTGTTAAGCTCTGCTGAGGGAGTAAGAAGGAGAAGGCCACAAATAAAAGGAGGAAGGGAGGAAAACGAGAGAGCCGGTAAATACTCACACTTATCCCCCCCCCCCAAAAAAACCACCACGTTATGAGTGGCCATTATTATTCAGACTTATTTTGAAGTCTTAAAATTTGGAGTCCTTCAAGGACTCTTCCCTCAGACTGGGGCGGCGGGAATAAAATCTGGCTTGCTGCTGAAATCGGGAAGCCTCTTATCTGGTTGAAAAAAGAGGTGTTGGAGGAAATGATAAATATAATTGGATTAAGGGCCCGTCTAGTACCATGCAGTTTGCCCCAAGGAATGCTGGGATAGAAAGAATGAATGGCTGTTCCCTTTCAAAGAAAATTCAGCAAATTTACCTCCATGTTGAAGTGAAATCTTAATTGATCGCTTGTATAGACAAGACTCCTGCTTGCTTTCGAACTAAATCAGTGTCTCTTATTCTTACTGCAACTTGCCTGCCAGGATTTAAGGGGGTGTGCATTGGATTAAGAAGGGTGCCGTGGTTTGCTTGGCTTTGCAACAGTCCTGTGAGGTAGGTGAGTGCAGGAGGCAGTGTTCAGTCCAAGATTATGACCTGCTTTACCTGCAGAAATTTCCCAAGGCCCTCTGAATGAAAGCAGTTTCCTCAGAGGATGTCCATTTCTTCCAAGCAGAGGGCTTTATGAGGAAGAGTTGCCCTTTGTGGCTTCAGTCATGAGAAAAGTTTTTTCCTCCCCTTTACTGAGCATCCAGATTAAGTCAAAAGCTTGCCTATTTATGATGGTTGCAATGTCCTAGGATCATGCGATCAACCTTTTGTGACCTGAGAAGCAAAAGTCAATGAGGAAGCTAGATTCACTTCATAACCATGTTACGAACTTAACAACTGCTGTGATTCCCTTCACTGTGGAAAGAAAAGTGATAAAATGGGGCAAAGCGCACTTAATGACTATCTCACTTAAGAACACAAATTTGGGACGCAACAGTGCTTGTAAGTCGAGGTCTACTTACATAGATTTTCCTCAATAAAAAGGCTGGAAAATAACAGGGTTGTGCCTTGTTCTCTGACCCGGATCATCTCCAGATGATAGGTAGAAAGAACCACAAGACCCATCTTCATTGAACAATCTGCAAGCCTTGATTAAACCAGGTTTAATGGTAGAAGTGGCCTTTGAGAAAGATCTGAAAGAAGAATGAGTGTGAACTCAGCCTGACATCTATTTATTTTGCATATCAAATTTGGAGATGGCCCATTAAATAATGTAGAGGTAGTCCTTAATTTTTCAATCACAACTCAGCCCATCATTTCTGTTGCTAAGCAAGGCAGTTGTGCCCCATTTTGCAAACCTATTTGCCACTGATGTAAAGCAAATCATTGCGGTTGTTTAGTGAATCATGCAGTCATTAAGTGAATCTGGCTTCCCCCATTGACTTTGCTTGCCGGAACCCGGCTGGGAAGGTTATAAATAGTGATTACATGACCTGAAGATAGTACAACGGTCATAAATACATGTCAGTTGCCAAGGGACTGAATTTTGAACTAGTGACTATGGGGAACGGTAAGTGAAAACCAATAAGTCACTCTTTTCAATGCTGTTGTAACTTCAGATGGTCACTAAACAAATGGTTCTAAGTCAAGGACTATCAGTATTTTCATGTGTGTTTCACAAATTTTCTCATTTTTCAAATAGAAGAGAATATTTGTAGCTCGGGGTTGACATGAGGGGTCCTTGTTGCTCTCTGAGCTTGGTGGTTTTCTTGCAGATGTTTCATTACCCAACTAGGTAACATCATCAGTGCTGGAAGGGAGTAGGGCCTATGTTTGTACACAGTGGCTTACCCTGCCAGTTTCATTTTTGCCTCTCGTTTTTTCCTGTGGGACTGGTGGTCCATTAGTGGGATAGTTGTAGTCCAAAATAGGTGGAGGTCACAATATAACCAGATTATTGTCCTTTTGAGGAAGAAAGGTGAATTTCCTGAGAGGATTCAGATATGGAATTTGAGTGGTGCAGTGGCCTAGAGGTGGAGCTCTTGCCTCACAATCAGGAGGCTGTGAGTTCAATCCTAGGTAGAGGCAGATATTTCTCTGGGCATGTTGAGAATATATCTACTGACTATAACTCTGCATTGGTGACAGGAAGGGCATCTGGCCAATAAACACTCAGCTCCCTTCAATTGCCCAGACTTCACCCCGTAAGGGATTATGGGGTCATAAAAAGGAGATGATGATTCAGATGTAGATTGAGGCATCTGGAGCAACATAATGCCTCTCTTCTCTTGTCTAAGTTTTTTATTTATTTATTTAACAAGCAGGATAAGGACTGGCCCTATTGTATAAAAAGTGTGGGGGGAGTTTGGTGTCTAGAAGGCCATTTTTATGAAAGCTCTGCACTTTTTCCCCAACATCCAGATATTTTTCCTGCAAAGACAACCAGCTACTTCAGAAGGAAATGGCCCAGGCACATTCTGCACAGGTAAATCCGTGACAAATGTAGACAGATGGAGAGAGAACTTTATTTTGGTCACTGACCAATAAAAATACAGTCAATAAAATGAACAACACAAAACCATCCCCTAACAACAAGAACTGTTAGCAACCATTTTGAGGCATGTAGCAAAATTGTGTTACTTTTAGAGAAATGAAATATATCTTGATTATTTAACATATAGTGCAAATAAAAGCTATCGGAGTACCCCGAAATTTCAAATAAAGGAGGGGCAATCAAATAGTGCTGAATGTCCCTATAGAACTTTTGCAGTACATAGGCTGTGTTATTTATTAAATTTGTATACTACCCACCTCACTATTAGAGTGACCCTGGGTGGCCTATAGAATGATTACAAACCAGTTTGATCTAATGGTTAATGCGCCAGGTTAGAAATTGGAGATGATGAGTTCAAGTCCCACCTTTGCTGTGAAAGCTGACCCCAGGCCAGTCACACGACTCTCAGCCCAATTCACCTCACAGGGTTGTTGTTGTGGGGAAAATAGGAGTTGGATATGTTCACTCTTGAGTTATTTAAAAAAAAAAAGGGTATGAATGGATGAATGAATTACATAATACAAAATGATTGTTTTTTCTATGGAGGTCATATCACTGGGATTGTAGTAGGTTTATATGGGGTTTTCCTATATTTCTTTTCATTAAATCAAGCTGAAAATAAGGATCTTCTAAATTTGGGGATTGTGATATGACATAAATATGAAGCTGGTTTTGATACTAAGATCTGATTATTTACAATTATATTGTGAGAGGAAGCAGCAATTTCTGTTTGACCTATGTCTAAAATCCTTTAATAGTGATCTAGCTTGATCTAAGATTAAAACGGCATCATTGGAAAAACCATAGATGCTCATTTTTTTTGGGGGGGGGATTGCTATTTCTCAGGAAGATTAGGAAGTTGTCTTTCAATACTCCATTAGATGGGTCAGTTTGCTAGGGTTGTGGTGTATTTTTAACCAATAAATGAAGATATATGTTCACTGGAGTGCTGTTGGGTGAATGGCTTGAGGGAAGATGACTTTCCCTTGCTCTAGACCTTTGCAAACAATGCTATTTTTCCCCTTTCATTTATTTAGATCCAGCAGGATCTCTTAGGTTCTGATCAAGAAAGACTCTACAGAGAAGTGATGAAAGAGAGTTATAACACCATCTTCAGAGGTGAGATGGTTCTTACCTGTTCTTTTTGTTGTTTGTAGCACCATAAACATAAACTGACTTTGCATTAAAATATCTTAGCAAAGAAAACCAGAGAGGTTGCACATGAGACCATCAGAGTTAAATTTAATTGGGGAATGTGTTTATCTCCTAAAGTAATTTGACCAGAAAATAAAATTTATGATATTCAATTAATCTAATTCTCAGGGTTTGTAGAAGAGGTAATAATCATTGGGTAGGTTCAGATATTGAGATAAATCACATTTATTTAATGAACTATAACTGAACTGCTGTTATCATTAAGCCTAAGGCATGGTATTCAAGCTATAATTGCCAGGTTGGCATAAAATACCAATGCCAGAATAAAATACATTTTAAGAAATCATTTTGACTTGATCGTTGTGCAAACTCAATTACTTTGTCTTCCTAAGAAATAGCTTTATATCTGTTTGAAAAATGTGATTTCAGATTTAAGAACTTAATCTAAGTGGATTTATTTTGCATCTATTTAGGATTTTTTTTTATATCTTGGAGGTTTTTGGCAAATCATGGAGTATGCTATTGCTATATGCCAAAAAATTTAAATTATCAGCAGCCAAATACATTCTAGCCAAGTTATTTGTATAATTGCCTGGAATGTGTAATGCAGCTCAGTGCATTCAGATAGTCCAGGGGTGTCAAATTTAAGCCAGTGGGGTACTTATCTGGCCTGTGGGTCCACCCTGGAAACAGTGAAGTACTGACCCCACAGTGCCTCTGTCAGTGAAAATGGAAGGCAGCCCTCCCAAGCTCTGTTTTCGCTGGCAGAGGGTTGCAGGAGGCTGTCACAGCCGAAAACGGAACTCAGGAGCCTGTTTTCACTGGCAGAGTGCTTGGGCCACCACCGGCGCCCCTGACACAAGTGACGTTGAGCTGGCTGACCCCCCCCCC
>BHFT01033135.1:10503-105252 GCA_004320025.1 Laticauda laticaudata
CCCCCCCCCCCATCCTCACCAAGCCCCCCCCCCCAGGTCAAACAATCCTGATGCGGCCTTCTGAAATTGAATTTGACACCCCTGAGATAGTCCTTGACTTACAACAGTTTGTGTAGTGACAAAAGTAACTTATGACCATTTCCACACAACTGTTGTCAGCGTTCCAGCAAACCTCCACTCCAACCAGTAACTCCGAGAAAGACATCTTCTCAAAAGTTCCTTTTATTTGGGATAGTAACTGGCACAACTGGGGAATCCTGAATCTGAAAATTCCGGGCTTCCTTGCAATAAGTAACTACAAATCATCCCTTGCACCCATCATCACATTACATGTCCCAATCACCATCCGTCCCAACTTAAGGCTTCCCCCATACTTATGTGCAAAATAACATGACCTTGAATTAGAAAAAGAATATTGTTACGTCTAACTACATACACTCCAAGAAATTTCCCCCTCCCACTTTCCCAGGCTCAAAATGTGGCAGCATGGGAGCATCCGGTCTCAGTATGGCTTCCAAAGCTGACAACTGTTATAGCATCTCTATGGTCACATGATCAAAATTCAGATGCTTGACAACTGGTTCATACTTATGACAGTTGTGGTGTCCCCAGGTCATGTTACTAACTTTAACAACTGCAGTGATTCACTTAATAACTTTGCAACAAAGGTCATAAAATGGGGTAAAACCATAAGGCAAGGACTACCTATATTTGAGGGTGGGGGGAGTAATTGGCATTCCAATATAATTGAGGGCCTTCTGTCAGTTGATTGGGTGAGTTTTGAAAATATGCAATCATTTGCATGTAAGAAAATACTAGAAAGGGAAGATTTACATTCTTAAACTTGTTTTGCTGGGCAACAACATTTCATGGAGTCATTCTTTCTGATGTATAAAGACCTGCATGTATGTACAGTATATCTTTCAGGATTTCTCTTCTTCCATGTTGGCCAGAGAGAAATAGTAGCATTCTTTTGCCCCAATTCCTAGATAAGGTACCTTGGATTGGTAGGAGACTGAAAGCCAGTACATTGTGGAAAGTGCAGGGAGCTGGCCTGGGTTGCAGAAGAGCCAGGTTCAAGTTTTTTATTTTCCCATGGAAGTTCACTGAGATACACTTTTTCAAGCTAGGATTGTTGTAGAGATGAAAATGAAGTGTTGTGCAATGCGTATTGCCTTGAACTCTTTAGAGGTGGGGAAAAGGTGAGATATAAAGCAAAGGTAGAAGTTTTCCTATCAGTCATTTCCATTTCTTGATTGTGAGACAACCAGCGTTGTCTGAAGACATTTTCTGTGGTCAGCATGGCTATATGCCAAACACACATACATGGAATACTGTTAACCTTCCCACCAAAGTGGTACCTATTTATCTACTCACATTTGCATGATTTTGAACTGCTAGATGGGCAGGAGCTGGAACAAGCAACGGGAACTCTCACCTCATCACATGGTGCTCGGGTCTCAAACCCAGGCTGTCAGCTTTGCAGCTGACAAGCTCAATGTCTTTAACTGTTCAGCTGTCGCGCCCCCTGATATGAAGCAAATAATGTAAAAAACGATGCTTCCATTGCCATCTTTTCATCTTGCTTGCAAGAATGCCCTTGCTTGTTTATACCTTTTCTGCAGCAGAAAAATATATACTTCATTCACCTGCTTCTTCGCTTTCTCTCTCTCTTCCAGCTTCTCCTCTTCAGCTTCAAAAATCTGAACTCCTGGCGCATCTGAAACGAGGACAGGAAGGTCTTCAGAGCTCCAGCAATGGTGCTGATCAAAAACTGGTTAAAGAAGCCCTGAAGAAATGGCCAGAAGCAGGAAACTGGTGGAATTCCTACCGGAGTCCCGTGAGCGTGCCCACTTCAGATTCATCGAGTTCAGGTCAGGGTTACCCCTAAATCAGAGGTCTCCAAACTTGGCAATTTTAAGACTTATGGACTTCAACTCCTAGAATTCTGGGAATTGAAGTCCACAAGGTTTAAAATTGCCAAGTTTGGAGACCCCGTCCTAAATCTTGGCATCCATATGGGGGCACCTTTATAGCTTCAGACATATTCTGTCCTTAAAAATAGCTTCATCTATAGATCCCTACCTACTGTATGAAAGTGGTGATAGATGCTGCAGAAAGGTTAATCCTTAACTTCCGACCGCAATTAAACTGAAAATTTATACCGCTGAGCAAAACAGTTAAAAGAGTTATTTTCCCATTTTACGATCTTTCTTGCCACAGTTGTCACTGCAGTTAATGACATCATTAAGTGAATCTGGCTTTCCCATTGACCTTGTTTGTTAGGACATCACAAAATTGACATTGAGGATCCTGCAACAGACATGAATGTGAAAAACGGTCGTGAGTCACTTTTCAGCGGTGCTGTTGTTTCTTTGAATGGTCACTAAAATGAATGGTTGTATGTCGAGGATTATTGTACAGTAGTTAAGGTAGCGGCCTAGAAACTAGAAGATGGTTTAAATTCTGGTCATGACTTAGCCGTGAAAACCGGCTTGGTGACTTTGGGCTGTAACTCTCAGCCCAACTCACCTCACAGGGTTGTTGTGGGTAAAAGAGGAGGAGGAGGAAAGAGTGTTAGCTATATTCACTGCCTTGAATTATTTATAAAAATAATAAAGACTGGATAAAAATCTAATAAATACTACTTAACTATAGAATAGAATACTTTATTGGCCAAGTGTGATTGGACACACAAGGAATTTGTCTTGGTGTAAATACTCTCAGTATACCTAAAGAAAAGATACATTTAAGAATCAACAATCATAATGTACAACACTTAATGATAGTCATAGGGTACAATCAACAATCAAATCATACTAGGAAACAGTCAATATAAATCATAAGGATACAAGCAACAAAGTTACAGTCCTACAATCACAAGTGGGAAGGGATGGGTGATAAGGAATGATGAGAAGATTAACAGTAATAGTAGTGCACATTACTAAGTGCACTGGAACTAAGGTCCAGTTCATCTGTTTTCTCTTTTGGTTTTTGGAAACTAGACATCTATTAAATTAATCTAAAATTCCTTTCTTTAAGCGTCAGGATTGATGTGGCTGAATAACCTGGAAAGTGGCTGTTACAAGATAAGAAAAATTCTCATAGCAGGAATCTTAATTTTGTCTAGCTCAGGGGTGTCAAGCTCAATTTCATTGAGGGCTGCATCAGGGTTGTGTTGGACCTTGGGGGGCTGGGGGGGCATGGCCAGCTCGACGTCACTCATGTCGGGGGGTGCCTGTGGTAGCCCGAGCACTTTGCTTGCGAAAATGAGCTCCCAAACTCTTTTCGGCTGTGGTGACCACCTGCAACCCACTGCCACTGAAAACAGAGCTTGGGAAAGTTGCACACAGCCCTCCCAAGCTCTGTTTTCTCTGGCAGAGGCACTGCGGGCAGGTCCTTCGCTGTTTCCAGGACAACCCCACAGGCCACATCTAAGCACCCTGTGGGCTGGATCTGTGTGTCCCCCGTCCCCCATCCCCCCCCCTGGGCTTGAGTTTGACATCTCTGGTCTAATGGCTCTTTTTTTTTTTCTAAATTTAAAGCTCAAGCCTGATTTCATTTTACAATCTGGAACGTGTCCCAATCCATGGTTTTGGTGGTGTGGGGAAATCTCCAGAATGGGGTGTGGTGGTGCTTGAAGGTCAGAGGCTGATTAGCTTGGTATCCCTGCAGGGAAGGCAGAAAGGAGGAATTCCTTATTTGGTTGTTCCCAAGAGCATGCAGGTAGTCTGACGAGATTTTTGTACAGGTAGTTCTGAACAACAGTTCGTTTAGTGACTGTCCAAAGTTACAATGGCACTAAAAAAGGTAACTTATGACCATTTTTCACACTTACAACTGTTGCAGCATTCCCAGAGTCACATGATCAAAATTCTGATGGTTGGCAACTGGCATGTACTTACGACTGTTGCAGTGTCCCAGGGTCACGTGATCCCCTTTTGTGACCTCATAACAAACGAAGTCAGTGGGGAAGCCAAATTCACTTTACAACCTGTGTCACTAACTTAACGACTGCAGTGATTCACTTAACAATTGTGGCAAGAAAGATGGCAAAGTGAGGCAAAACTCATTTTAACAACAGAAATTTTGGGCTCAAATGTGCTTGTAAGCCAAGGATCACTTGTAAATAGGGAAGTAGCAGTAAAAGAACATGTCGTTCTGGTTCTTTGCACCTGACATTAATTTTGTCAGACTAATCGTGCTGTCTTACAAACAGCCAGATAAGACTTCCAGAGATTTTGCTAGTGGGGGTCGGGGAGACTGTCAGGCCTCCATCGCTTCCTACCCTGCAAAGATTCCAATAGCAATAGCACTTAGACTTATATACCGCTTCACAGTGTTTTACAGCTCTCTCTAAGCAGTTTACAGAGTCAGCCTATGGCCCCCAACAATCTGGCTCCTCATTTTACCCACCTCGGAAGGATGGAAGGCTGAGTCAGCCTTGAGCCTGGTGAGATTCAAACTGCTTGGCAGTCAGCAGAATTAGCCTGCAATGCAGCATTGTAACCACTGTGCCACCGAGCTAGCCAACCAAACTCAACTCTACTGTCTGCCTTAAATGGAGATTAGGTGTCATCTCTACTTGGCCTGTCTGGAAACATCCTTTTCTGTTTTTTCTCCCAGCAGACGATGACGTTGCAAGCGAGAAGGAAGAGGAGGAGAGCGTTCCATGGGAGAATCAGCGGATTGCGAAACCTCGTGCTGCTTTGCTAGGCCAATGGGAGAATGACCAGCGGCAGGGGAAAGCTTGCAAGATTCAGCACGGCCGCCTGCAGGACTCTTGCCCCAGAGTTAATTGTGCTGGTGGAAAAAAGAAAGGCAGTAATAGCCAGCAAGGCACGAATACCGAAGAGAGCCAGAACGAATGCACCGTATGTGGGAAAAGCTTTGGCAGGAGATCGTCCCTCCTCAGACATTTCAAAGTCCACAGCGGAGACAAGCCTTTTAGATGCTCCATCTGTGGCAAGTGCTTCCTTGCAAAAACCAGCCTGGTTTTACATAAAGAGAGCATGCATAAAAAACGGCCCCGTTCAGGAAAGAAAAGCTGGGAATGTCGTGAGTGCGGGCAAAACTTTGCCCGGAAAGCCTTTCTGACAGAGCATCACAAGACACACAGCAGTGAAAAGACGCACCCGTGCCCTGCCTGTGAGGAAAGCTTCGCAGAAACCAGGAACCTTGCGAAGCATCTTATGACCGCTCACTCAGGGGACCATGTCTTTAAGTGCCCTGTCTGTGGAAAAGGCTTTATGAAGGAGAAGGACCTCGTGAAGCACCAAGCAAAGAACCACCACAGCCTTTGCTTTCCCAGTCTGGGCAGCGAAAACAGCTGCAAGGAAAAACCATCCTTGATCAAACACAAGAGATTTTATCTGAACCCCGAAATTCTGCCTTGCGCAGCGTACGAAGGAAACGGTGGGGTGGAACGTCCCCTTACCTGCGGTCACTGTGGGAAGTCTTACAAGCAGGAGAAGGCTTTCCTTAACCATCAGAGTGTGTGCGTCAGGCCGCAACCAAGCGGCGAAGATAAAGCCCTCAAGGAAGATGGCCCGCTCACTAAAAACCAGATCACCTACGTGGAAATGAAAGATAACACTTGCTTTGATTGCGGGAAGCCTGTTTGCAAAAGTTCGCTGCTGGCCTCTCAGCCCAAAGCGGACCAGGAAAAGAAGCTTCAGGTGTGCCCTGAATGTGGGGAAAGCTTTAGAGACAGCCAAGGTTTTGCCGATCACCTGAGAAGCCACCCAAAGGCGCCGTCTTCTCAAAACATCTCGGATTGGGAGGGCCTCGGGGAAAAAACGCTGCCCGTTGTCCAGCCAGTAATGCTGGAGAAGAAAAGCCGCTACGAGTGCCGAGGCTGCAGGCGAGACTACTCAACTCATTATAACCTCCGGAGGCACCAGCGAATCCACGTGGAATGCCGGGTCAGGAGGAACGCTCGCAAGGGGAAGGATGCTGCCCACAGCTGGTTCTTCATGGACTTCCCGAAAGCCCGTAGCAGAGAACAGACCCTTCAGCACAAATGCACCTTCTGCGGGAAAGCCTTCAAAACAAAAAGCACCCTCGGCCGACACCACCAAATCCACATCAAAGGCAAGCCTTACAAATGCACCATCTGCGGGAAAGCCTTCGTCTACCGGTACACCCTCGCTCATCATCAAGAAATCCACCTGGAAGACCAGCTCTACCAGCACAAGTGCTCTTTCTGCACGAAAGCCTTCAGGACGCCGTCGGCCCTCCGCCGACATCAGCAACTGCACAAGGAAGGCAAGCCGTACATCTGCAACATCTGCGGGAAAGCTTTCGCCTACAGGTACAACCTCACCCACCATCGGGAAATACACGTCGAAGGGCAGATTTACAAGTGCTCTTTCTGCTGGAAAGCTTTCCGAACCAGTTACTCCCTCAGCCGGCACAAGCGCATCCACACCGAGACCAGGTCCTATCAATGCCCTACTTGCAGGAAAGCCTTTGGAACAAAATATTCCCTTTGGCGGCATCAGGAGATGCACGTGAAAGAGGATCCGGATAGCTTGCTTGGCAGGAATGAGACTGGGGATGACTTAGTCAAAGATCAAGCGAGTGGTAGCGACGACAGCGTGGACAAACAGGTTGCCCATTCAGTCCACGCTCAACGCCAGGAGGTCCTCCAGGAACGAAAACCTCCGGAAGGCTCTGAGAATACGAGCTGCTCGCTCCTCCCCAATCATCAAAGCAGCCGTGTAGAAGAAAGTGCCATTAAACAATCAGACAGTCAGACTTTCAGGAGTGTTGGATTGGGGGTTAAAGGTCAAGACAGGCCTATAAAAGTAGAGCCCCAGCAGTGGACCAATGGTTCAGTGTACCCAGGACAGGGAATCCAAACGGAGGAAGGTCCTCCGGGGTCCCCTGAAAATGGGGACACCTCCTTAGGCCACTCGGGAAACCGTGCCATTAAAGATCCAGCTGATTGGTGTTTCCTGGGTAAATTGCCCGGGGTTGGTCCACAAGGGGTGGTGGTCCCACAAGAAAAGAAATATAGCTGCCCTAATTGTGGGAAGTCCTTTAGAGATAAATATTCCTTGACAAGACATCAGAAAGTCCACTTTCCCGAGAGGCCCTATCCGTGTCCAAGGTGTGAGAAAAGTTTCCGCACTACTAAAGACCTGGAGAAACATCAGGTGACCCATTCGGATCAAAGGCCTCACCAGTGTGGCGAGTGTGGGAAATACTTTAAGACGAAATGCTCGCTCGATAAGCATCAGAAGACCCACAAAGGGGAAAAGCCATTCTGCTGCTCTTATTGCGGCCGAAGGGTGACCACCAGCACCATCCTTCGGTACCATCAGAGAACCCACACCGGGGAGAGGCCATATAAATGTGCCGTGTGCGATAAAAGTTACATCAGCAAGTGGTCCCTTAAAAAACATTTGGAGTTGCATTACAAAAAGAATCCGCCAAAGGACCTTCAGGAAGCAAATCCGCTCGACCAGAAATGTTAAGGTGTCTTTGTCACTTGTGGGTGAAGAAACGGGGACAAGGGTTTTAGAGGTCTTTTGGAACAGGTCTGGGTTGAAACATACATCTTTAAGATTCCCAGGTTCTTTCTGTACCCAGTGACTATAGCTACCTCAGAAACAGATTTTTGAATGTACTCTGCCTTTCCAATCTCAAATCATTCAGATAACTTCACTCCAAAAATGAACATCCATGCCACAAAGAGCCTGTAATAAAGAGGCTCCATTTATTTTGATTGAGTGGACTTGACTGAGAACTTGGATGCTGAGAAAAATGATAAAGAGCATCCCTGGTCCTACAGTTTGGAGTGATGACAAGGATAAATGCGAGCTGTCTTACGTTTCTTAACATTGTTTTCACATTGTAAAAAGCAGATTTTTGTGTTGAAATAATTTCTCTTCTGCAGTGTACGTATATTAAGAAAGAAGAAAAAAGACACAGGACAATTATTTTAAGAAGCGTGGGTGAGAAGGTTATATAGTCTTGTTTTTCATAATGAAAATACTACTGGTTTGTGCAGTGAATGAAAAACGGATGAAATACATGTTGTTTTTCCAGTGCACTTTGCATCGCCAGGAAGACATTCAAGGGTCAAATATATTCTAAATCTTCCAAATATTAGGAATTTGCGTTTTGGGATCTGTAGTCAATAATACAAAACAGTTTTCTGTATGTTTTAGAACATGTTTTAAATTGAAAGCCATTGTTTTGCCGTTGGTAAAAGTAATTCAGAAGTTCATTGACACCCTCTCTCTCTTGTCTCCTGGTACCACTGCCATGTTACACTGTATAGGGAAGAAGGAATCTCAAGTTATTGGAGCTGCAAGGAAGATGCAGGCCTTGTCTTAAACAGGAGAGATCTGTTACTATGCTCTCTTGGTTGCAAGTAGAAGTTTTGCAGACAAACATGAAAAGTTAACTTCCTTGAACGATGTCCCTACTATTATCAGTTATGCTTGCTTGAGATGATTGGAGCTGTGAAGATTTGAAGCCACAAGAAGTGGGAAGTCACAGTGTTATACCAAATACCGAAATGCAAAAAGCAGAATCTCTTTTTTTTTTAATAAAGTGGAAAATCCCAGTGGTAACGGTGAATAAGAAATGCTGAGTATAAAGTCAGAAAAGTTTGGTTTTTTTTTTTTAAATAATATGTAAGGACCCTAAAATAATAGATTGTATGAAGTCTGTTTAAATGAAAACTTTGTCAGTCGGGAATCTTGCATGGACATTTTATTATGACTAGCTGTTTTATTGGGAGCATTGCAATTTGCTACAGGTTATCAAGTAAAGTGTGAGTTGCATCATTTCCAGTGTCAGTTCATTATAAAATGTTTTCTGCAGCCGTTTTCTGGATTTTGTTTGGGGTGAGATGAGTAATTAATAAGCTGGGTTTCATTGAAATGTTAGCATATTTATTCACACCATCAGAAAAATATCTTTTCCGTGTGCTGTCGTCACTGAACAGAACTGAAGATAAAAGTGCCTGCAAAAAGGTGATTTGTTTTCAGTGGCAATCCAGAGGCAGCTGCATTTCTAGCTGAAATAATGGAAGAATTAAGAGGGGCATACAGTTAGTCCTTGACTTACAACAGTTCATTTAGTGACCATTCAAAGTTACAATGGCACTGAAAAAAGTGACATGCCCGTTTTTCACACGACTGTTGCAGTATTCCTGTGGACACGTGATGTATAGTTGATGCTTGACAGGATTCATATGGCAGTTGCAATGTTCTGAGGTCATGTGATCGCCTTTTGTGAACTTCTGACAAGCAAAGTCAGTGGGGAAGCCAGATTCACCTAACAATGATATTACTAATTTAACAACTTTAGTGATTCACTTAATAAATGTGGCAAGAGAAAAATTGTCCAATGGGACAAAACTCACTTATCAAATTTCCCACTTAGCAGTATAAATTTTGGGCTCAATTGTCATACGTTGAGGACTACCTGTACTGTATTGCAGTGTTTCTCAACTTTTAAAATGCATGGACTTTTAACTCCCAGAATTCCCCAAGCAGCCCACTGGCTGGTATGGAATTCTGGGATTTGAAGTCGATGCATCCTAAAAGTTGCCAAGATTGAGAAATGCCGCTGCATTGCTTGCTGTCTTTCAGAGCCAATCGAGGTTCACACTGAGTAGACTCCAGAGCTGTAACAGGAACAATACTTAGGTAGTTTGAATGTAGCTTATCACTTCAGATCAGTTTTTTTTCAAACTTGGCAAGTTTAGGATATGTAGGCTTCAACTCCGCAGTATTCCCCAGTCAGCATGGTGACATGAGGTATCGGGTCAAGGATTGGGCGGAAATAAGATGCTGATTTTCTCTGCAACGTAGAATTGAGTTTGGTTTGTGTGGAGGAGCACGTGCCCTGTTGTGGGATTTAGTATTGTACAGCACCTGGACTGGAATTTCATCTGTTTTGGGTAAGTGAATGCAACTCATGCTGTTTGGGGCCAGGAAATCTCACCCTGTTTCTGCCTTATTTTGGTCATCCTAATTTCATTAGCCAAATAAGTTGATTCTGTTTGGAAGTTACATCTGAAGGGCACCATGCTGGAAAGGATAACATTTGGGTGGTCCTCTTTCCATTTTGCATTGGAAAATCCTGCAGGAGTCCAGGAAATTATCTGCAGATAAATGCAGAAGCTAGCTTTTTTATTATATTTGTTCACATTTCAAAAACATCTGTTTTAGTGAACAGCATGATTCCAGGTTTTCACATTTTCATACAAACATGACCTTGGTTACATATTCATTCACATTTAATTTCATATCCTATCATATATTTTCTATAAATTTTCTCAAATATTTTTCTCAAACATATTTTCTAATTTCTTGACCTATTTCTTTTAACTTTATTACATCTTCATATTTATACTTTTATCTGTCAGGTTTGTAATTTCATCACATTCTTATTTCATTTCAAAAATTCCATCCCAATTCAAGCAATTCAAAAAAAAATTCCCCCACAATGAGTGTACCATCCCTTTTTCCTTCATTTAATTAACTCTTTAATTTCCAATAATCTGACTTTAATTATCACCTTAAAAATTAATCTAACAATCATGTAACATGAATTTTAGGCCAGATTCTGCATGGCTAGCTTTGGTCCATAGTGCTGTCCTTGACCCTTAAAATCCCCTCAATTTTAGCCACCCTATTAACCTGAAACAGCAAAGTCCGCATTTTGGACAGATAGGACTGCTGGTTTGAAGGGGTTAAAGAAGCCCCCTATGTCAAAATTGAACGGCCCTCTCAACAGAGGGGGATGGATATGACATCTCCATTGTACAACACAGTCCTTCCAGCAGTTCCAAGAAGGCTCCACACCAATTTGCACCACTTAGGTGACCCCAGGATCCAGATAAACCTCCAGGTGGCCTTAATGTCTTGCTAAAAGAATGCAGATGACCAGCTGTCTGCAAGGAATATAAATCCTTCCATTCCCCACCATCCAGTCAGAGCTGAAGAAGCTTCTTGGATGAGAAGCAAAACATCTTCAAAGAAAAACCAGAAAGTCTGGTTGCCTCTTGAAAAAAAGCACCTTTGAGATTGTTACTCTAGATTTACCCTTCCCTCACTGATGTACTACAGGTCTACAAGTAGGCAACTTACAACCATTTAGTGACAGTTTGAAATTACAATGGCATTGCAAAAAGTGACCCGTTTCCACACTTACTGCCATTGTAATATCGCCATGGTCCCATAATTCAAAACTTCAAGGTTCTCGGCAACTGGCATTTATGACAGTTGCATTGTCCCAGAGTCAGGCAATCACCATTTGTAACCATCCCAACTGTGACAAAAAAAGATCATAAAATGGGGAAAAACTTAACTGCCTTGCTTAGGAACAAAAATTTTGGCCTCAATTGTGGTCGTAAGTCGGGCCCAAGCCATGTTGGTTGCCAGTCTAGGAATTGTCATTTCAAACTACTTGCAGGACATTAAGGCAATCTATTTCAAAGCTTTTAAGGGAAGAGGGACAAACCTGATAGCAAAGGGGCTGCAGTTAGTGAGTCAAAGTGGTTTCAGTGGGAAGTATTTTTCCCTTTATTTATGCCTTACGCTAAGCTTATTTTGAGGTTTATCTGGAGCTCTTTAAATCAGTTGCAAAGTGGTAACGCATTAATATTTTAACCAGTTAAACCAGTGTTTCCCAATCAGCCATTTTAAGAAGTATAGACTTCCAACTCCCAGAATACCTCAGCTGGGGTATTCTGGGAATTGAGGTTCACACATCTTAAAATGGCTGAGGTTAGAAAACACTTGAGTTGAAGGAACTGCTGCTTCAGATTGGAGGGTCATATGATGGCCACAACCTTGTGATTAAAGCCCTATGTCCTTTTGAACATGCAAAAGGGATGGGGCTTAGATTGTATGGATCATGGTCACCATCTTCACCTTTTTTGGTCCTTCCCACAGATGCCTGATTTATCTCCCAGCCAATTTTGAGGCCAACTTCATGAAGGGTGCTATGTTCAAGAGTCCAAATTCTGATAGACATGTCTGCTCTCCTAGCCCGAGCTGGTTGGCTATTCTTTAAAAGAAAGTGGGAGAGGGGTGTCTCTCCTGCCATATTTTTGGCTGGGTTCTACTTGCCATGTTGGAAGTTAAAACCCACCCCTCTTCTAGAAAAATGAAATATTATAGGATATATTAAAAAGGCAGAATATTTCCCCTAAAAGAGAAGTAGAAACTCAAAGAGAGGCAGAAACTCAACCCCCCACCTTTGTTAATGGGCCATTAAGGCCTGGGTCAGTCTATTCTACATAACAAAGATCTACCTCCTTCAAGCAGACCCATAATAGGAATTGGCCAAAGCCCTTTCATTACATCATCACCTAGCAAGAGTCAACCAAGCCTGGGACTCAAAAAACAATCTACCAAGTTACCTCCTCATGGCCCCATGGGAGTCTGACAAACAATCAGAACATAAGCTCAAATTCAAAGCCCAGAGGGCATAAAACCCAGGGACTCTCAGCATCCCTTCCCTTTTTCTTCACCTAAGAGCTTCAAGGCATGTGATTCTGTTCATCAATAAACCTTTCCAAACAACTTCCATGATTCCAGTGTCTTTTTCCCCACTTGGAACTGAATCTTGAAGGATATTTCTTCCAACAGCCAATAAGAGAAAGATGGATTATTCCAACCTCGTGTCTTCGCAGCCAGAGGCTTTTGTGGAGATGAATCATTCCAGGTCCAGATGTAAAGTGTTAAGTTTCTCAATACAAACCTGACATGGGTTCAAACTTTACATGAGCATGCTGGGCAAATACAAGCATATTTAATCAGAGTAAAGCCATAAGCAGCTCTTGTGACATCACATTTCATTGTGGAGTTATAAAATAATGACTGAAAAAACAGTTTCAGAGAAAATGATGTATCATTTGTGCAAGAACTTTGACACTACTAGAAAATATCTTTGTTGCACTTTCCACTATTACAATACATTTCACAAATGCTCCAACCAGAGGTGGTATTCAACAGGTTCTGACCAGTTCTGGAGAACCGGTAGGGGAAATTTTGAGTAGTTCGGAGAACCAGCAAATACCACCTCTGACTGGAGATTTTACAGTATCCTTCCCCTGCCATGCCCACCAAGCCACGTCCACAGAACTGGTAGTAATTTTTTTTGAATCCCATCACTGTCTCCAACCTCCTCTCTGTGGACTGGAACCAGTCTGTGGCATGCCAGAAGTTGGGCCACACACAAATAAGCGAAGCCCCATCCATGGGATGCCAGCAGCATAGGAAACCACACCTCTACTGGTCCGCAGAAAAACCTCTCCATGGAACTGGTCCCTGGTGCCCAAATAGTTGGAGGCTGCTGCTTCAGAGAATGTTTGGATGCAAAATATTGCTACAATTTAAAATTGATTGAAAGGTGGCATAATCAGGTTAGTTGTGAGTGCTCCATTGCTAGATGTTCTCAAGAAAAGATCATACAACAATTTGCCCAGAAGGATATATATCCTGCCCATGGCAGGAGTCCTCCAAGCCCTATATTCTGTGATTCTATAATGCATAGGATTTTTAGAGTGCATTTAGACAATTAAGTCTGAGAAATACCTGTTAAGATTATCAGATGATGATGCCACCCTTTTTTCAGTCAGTTCTCCATGTTTTATCATTTGACAGCAGACTAATGCTGATGCCTACAAACGCTGATGCATAAAATGTAAATCCAATTTCCCACATGCATGGAGGTCCATTCCCCCAGGTTTCAATTTTTGATTATAAGACTCAAGGTTCATTTGATTTGTAAACTGATCAGTAGTATGCGTATGGTATGTTCATGAAAAACTGCCTATTCCCTTCTGGACTTGTTCCAGTGGTGGTATTCAATTTTTTTTTACTACTGGTTCTGTGGGCGTGGTGTGGCTTGGTGGGCGTGGCAGGGGAAGGATACTATAAAATCTCTCTTCCCTCCCCACCCCACTAACCTGCTTTCCAGCTCTGTTCTCCTGTGCAGGACAATAAAAGAAGACCCAGCCGATCAGCTGGGACCTCAGTCAGCTGGAACTCAGGAGGCAGCGAATAAATGGGGGTGAGGCCAGAGGTGGGATTTACCAGTTCTCTGAACTACTCAAAATTTCCACTACTGGTTCTCCAGAACTTGTCAGAACTGGCTGAATACCACCTCTGCTCTGTTCCCTGTACAAACAATTGGAGCCTGTGACAGTGGAAGGAGAGACTTTTTCCAGAGATGGAACATCACTGCAGAATAATTTCTTCACATATCATATTTCTCTTACTTTACTGCCAAGGAAAGTCCAGCCTGACCATTTTTGACCATTCTTGTAGGGTTTAATAAATTATTTTATTTCTGCTTTTCTTGATTTATTGAAGGTTTTCCTTTGCTTTTATAGGCTATGTCAGGGGTGTCAAACTTTGTGTTGTCACAGCATGTGACTTATCGTGGCTTTCCCCCCCTTCACTAAACCAAGTATGGGCATAGCCAGTGTGTGACGCATCCAGCCCACGGCCAGGAGTTTGACACCCCTGGTCTATGTTATGCTTTGCCAAACAGGAACTCTCAAAGGTGCTTTTTCAAAAAAGGCAATCAGACTTTCTTTGTTTTTTCTTTGAAAATGTTTCATTTCCCATCCAAGAAGCTTCTTCAGTTCTGAACTGAAGAAGCTTCTTGGATGAGAAGCAAAATGTTTTTTCAAAGAAAAAATGAAGAAAGTCCAGTTGCCTTTTTGAAAAAGCATATTTGGGACAGCCATGATCTAGGTGATTTTCCATAGGCATTTAGCAGGAACTGTTTTATTCTTCTTCCAGATGCTTAGAAATTTCAGCTGAAATGTACTAAAAAGATATCTTTAACATATTTGGAAGTTAAGCTGAAAGATGGTAAAGCAAAGAATACACTAGTACCTTGGTATTCAACTGCTTTGAAACTCATCAAATTTGCTACTCAATGCATTTTAACAGGAAAATTTTGTCCTGGTACTCATTGTTTGTTTGGAACTCAACACACAAGCTAGAACTTGTCATCGTTGGCTGCCTTGTGACTCACTACATTATTCCTTATGGGAAAAATGTGTTTGGCACTCATCATTTTTGGTACTCATTGCACCTCCCAGAGCCAATTAATGATAATAGTGAGATACCACTGTATAGTAAGCATTCCGGCAATATCTATAAAGCATGCATAAATTCTGTGGGGATTCTGCAGTCTTTCTAAAGTTACTATTGTGAACACTTTAGGTATCCACTATATCAATATGATTCTTCTCTTGTTCCTTTCTATGCATGCTCACATTTTTTAAAGAATTGGAGTTAGCCTTGTTTAGCCCTACCAGCTTTGACACTGAAAGGACTTGTCCATGGCAGTACAGAAATCAAGAATTTGTGGAATGGAGACACTAAAATAAAGCAGTAAATATCCTTTGGGGGAGTCAGGTGTTATGACATTTCCTTTTTTTCTCTTGTTCCAAAACAGATAGAATCCTGTCTTCAACATTGTTCATCCATCCATCCATCCATCCCTCCATCCATCCACATTTGCTACTTGCTGTACTATAGCAAATACTGTAATTTGAATCAAAATGAAAGAACAACAACCCCTACAGAAATGGGACAGGTAAGGAGACATTTGAGTTTTTCACAAAACTTTTTACCTTTTAAAGAAAAACAAAATCAGTTCCAGCACAGTGAGTTTCGTTGACTATTTGCTTTTTCATCCAACTGCGATAGAAGAAAATCCATTAAGGATGGGACAGAGTTCTTCCATATACAGTAGTCTTTTTTTACAGGATATTACAAGAAACTCCATGCATACCCCAACTAAGAACATTTTGATTTGGGTTTTGGAGGTCAGCCTAATATCATAATATTATCAAATAGGAAGACAGTGGGATGAGTTTAATGACCCTTGCACAGAAGCTGGAATTCAAGGCCCAAACTTATGGAAGAAAACCCCTTGTAATTTATCACAGAGAGGCCACAATAATATGTACAACATATTAGAAAAACTGTTTGGGAAATGACCCTGTGCAACAAGGTCTATGCTGGGTTGCGCTTGAAGACTATCTGGAAATTTAAAGAGCTTGAAAGCAAAATTGACTAATTGGGTTTGTCATGCTGGGTTAAAATTTGACCTGCTCACTTGTGCTTGGATTGGATTGTGTTAATTCAGTAAGCCTGCTTTCACTTTACTGGCAAACTGCCTGAAATAAATCTAGCCTTGCAATCAGTATGTCAACTGAGCCTTCCAGGTGCCTTTTTAGAAACTTCCTAATTTTAGGAAATTAATAGCAATGAAGCAACTAATAAAATCTCAGGAGCTACTTGTACACTCCAATATTATGTACAGGTAATCCTTGACTTACTGCCACAATCAAGGCCAAAATTTCTGTTGTTAGGTGAAACTTTTGTTCAGTGAGTTTTGCCCCATACTTGTCATAATCTTTAAGTGAATCCCTGCAGTTGATAAGTTAGTAACATGGCTGTTAAATGAATTGGGCTTCCCCATTGATTTTGCTTGTCAAAACTTGCAAACGGTGATCACATGACCAGCAACACAGTAACGGTCATAAATATGAACCAGTTGCCAAGCATTTCAATTTTGATCAGTTAAAAGATAATCAGAGTTGGAAAGGGCTTATAGGTCATCTAGTCCAACCCTCCATCCAAGTGGGAGACCCTACACCATTTCTGACAAATGGCAGTCCAATCTCTTCTTGAATCTCTCAAGTGATGGAGCTCCCACAACTTTCGAGGATAAGCTGTTCAACACGATAATGAGGATGCTACAAAGTGGTAAGTGTGAAAAATGGTCATAAGTCACTTTTTTCAGTGCTGTAGTAACTTGAAAAGGCCACTAAATGAACTGTTGTAAGTCAAGCACCACCTATATTAGTAGAAATACCAAGTTCTCTTTCTGAGCTTATTGAATCCAAATTAGTAGTCTGGACCAGAAGAGACGGGGTAAATGAACCAAAAGGGAGCCATGCCCACCTTCCTAGAAAATGCTTTCTTGGCTTCTCAGGTGGTGCAAAAGGGCAGGGATTTTGTCAGACATGAAGAGATGAACCGGAAGGGGAAAAAAACAAAAAAGCTTAACCAGACAGGTTATTTCTTATTCCCACAGGAGATCCACACGCTAGATTTTGAATGGCCCGCTGCAGTCGGAGACGCTGGTGTCTGAAAAATTGCAGAGGGATCGAGGGCAAACGAGGAGCGAAGGAAACGTTTCCACAAGGCTGGGATGTTCCGCACCTGTTGATTTTCCACCTGCCGCCCCGGCAGGAAGCCGAGGGGGGCATCTTGGCTGGCCGCCAGAGGGCTCCGGCTCCAGCGTTTTCCCCGCCGCCCGAGGCGATTGGCCGGTTCGCTGCCTCCTGGCCCAGACGAGGGCAGAGCGGGCGGGAAGGGTGGCATGAGGCTGCCCGGAGACGGGGCAAGCTCGCCCAGAGAAACGCGGCTCGGAGGGAAAGGGGGCCCCTTGCGCCTCTTTTGGGCAGCGGCGCCTTCCAGGTCCCAGGTGAGTGAAGCGAGGGAGACCCGCGCAGACACCAAGTCCAGCGGGCCGAAGGGGGGACGTATCCCCCCCCCGAGCCCTTCTCCCCAAACGCCCGACTGAGAAAAGAAGGGGGCTCGAGGAAGCGAGGTGGGGGGCATTTCGGACGCCCCCGCTGCTTGGAAACCACCGGGACTGGGTTGGACGGGAGCGGAGGAGCTCTTTCCCGTCGCTAAAAGGCTTTCTGAAGGGGCCACAGTGCGCGCAATGGCCTCGTGGCTGCAAAAGATCGGGTTTGTCAAGATCTTTTTTTTGCCGCAGTTCCCTTTTCCTCCCGGATTGGAGCCCTGGATAGGATAACTTTACTCCCAATGCGAGACCCAATTTGGTGTAGTGGTGAAGCATCCCGTCGAAACCGGGAGAGAAAGTCAGCTGGGTGACGCTGGGCCAGTCCCTCTCCCTCAGCCCGAGGAAGGGGGGAATGGCAAACCACTTCTGAAAAAGTTTGCCAAACAAACTTACAGGGAGTCCTGATCCCATCCAGGACAAATGATTGTACGATCTCTTCTTGAAGACCTCCAGGAGCACTCACAATGCAACTGAACCACTTGAGTTCATAGAATACTAACCTTTTGCACAACCTATTAAAGTCACAGGCGGCACACAGATTCAGCAGAAAAATGACCACAGTTGGGTTGGACTAGAAGACCTCCAAGGTCCCTTTTCACCCTGTGATTCTGTGCTTTCTATAAAATAGAATGGAATTCTTTATTGGCCAAGTGTGGTTGGACACACAAGGAATTTGTCTTGGTGCAAATACTCTCAGTATACCGGCAATTTCTGAGAATCAGACACTTAGAACTTAGACTAACTTTATTGTCATTTTGAATGTACATTACTCAGCATACGTTTTGGCAAACAATGCATGGATTAGTAGAAAACAGCTGGAAAAATAAAAATCCTGAATGTTTTCCTTTTTATGTTCAATAGGCTTTAAAATATAGGACCGGTTGGCTTCGAGATCAGTCCAAATTCGTGGAGGAAAGATGGCTGTTGCAGATGTGGCTCTAGTAAGAGATGCAGAGATGGGGAAGAAGGAGCTTGTTGTGGGGTGGGAGGGGAAAAGAGCCTGGAGCTGGGAGTTGAGCTGTTCAGGGGTTCAATTGGGCTACTAGATCTGGGAGTGAAAATCCTGACAAACAGATTCATGAAAAATAGTTATTTGTGTATATTAAAAATTACGTGGATTGGTTACATTCATTTTGATTCGTTTTAGGCTTTGTGTGTTCCTCTTTCCAAGTAGTGGTATGACCTGTATCTATCGCTTAAATCACATGCTGAAGGTTATCTTTTTTCCTTGAAAGAGGAAGGTGCTAAAACAAAATCAGTATTTGTGTTTGTTGCAGGTATTTGGATTTCCAGTAATGTTTGGATTCTCTGCATAAGTATATGCCTTGTTTGTGATAGATTGTGTAAATTGGCTCTTGTGACTACTGTGACATAGTTAAACTGTAGTCAAGCTATTTGTGGCTTATTCAGACAACTATGGTGAAGAAAATCTTGTTTCATCTGCTCCATGGAAATAGTCAATATTGAAGTAATGTTCTTTGCAGGGTTCTGTGCATGTATTTATTATGTCGTAAAGCTTGAGGAAAACTTAACAAATTGTGACTTATTGAACAACTCTAGCTAAAAATATCATATAAATATCTAAATATTCATACAAATTCTGTTGAGCAAGCCATAAACACTCAGAAAATTAGTTCTATCTGTTTACCTATCAAATAGGTGAGGAAAATTTTAAAGAATGAAGGGAACTGTTTTATCCCCCAAGGTGCCATAACAGGTATTTTCCACTTGATTTAAGGACAAAGATATTAAAATGGAATATGACCTACCTGGAATAAACTACCACAAATCTGAAAAAAACCCTGATGCTAATTTCTTGTAACCTGATACCATTCAAATGGATTTGACTACAATTTCATAATCAAGCCAATTTGCAATAGGTTATTGAGCACAAACTTCTACAGTTCTAAATGGTCTAATTCTTATATAGTTCTATTGGTCCAATTCCTACAAACTGAATGGGTCTTAAATAGTATTCATATTTGTTAAAAAGAAGTGATACAGTATATTTCCTGTGTTGGTAGGAGTTAACCTTTGAGATTTTCTTCTATTTTACTGTAATTTTATGATGCTATTTCCCCTTTGTAAATATGAGTTTTCCTAGTGATGTTCCTTTACTTTGTTTTTAATACAGAGCATTATATTTTTATAATTTATATAAATTTAATATAATTTATAAAGATATAAATGGTAAATAATAAATAAACATCCTTAGTGGCATCTTCTGTGTCTTAGGCATTGTAGAAAGACAGCCATGCTAGTCTTCATTAGCCAAAAATCAGAAGGACTTTGGCAGCATCTTTTCCAATCAAACATTTTTGTTTAAAGTCAAGCTTTTGTGAACTGTATCTTGCTTCATCAGATCTACCTAATATCTTTTAATATTAGTATTATATTAGTTGCTCCGAAAAGATATTCCAGATTCCTGATTTTCTTCTACGGTTTAGAGTAGGTGTAATTTTAAAAGAGTTATCAAGTCCTGAGTAGATATTCTGCTTATATGCATTGATGTAGGTGCAGGAATTATTCAAGAAAAGATCACTGGAAAGAACACATCACTTTTGCTGCTTTGTTAGTTTATTTTTTCATTTTTTTGTGTGTGGAAATCCATTGTGAGGTCATATTTCTAAAATTGCACACAAACAAAGTGCAGAAAGTACTATGCAGCTGCCTTGGACACTTTAAAAGCATTTTTAAAAGATATGTCCATTTCTATTGTATTTTTAGTGAAACTAATCATTGTTAGGGCAATTTTATATAGAATGAAGGCATAATTTCTTGTTTACACCTTAAAGAAGAATAGAAGTAATCTGCAATCTGGATCACAACATTGTCACATCTACACATTCTTTAAATTAGATTCTGCTTTATATTGGGCTAAAATCCAGTAGGTTGTAGCTTTTCATATTTAGATATAATTGGGGAATCCCCCTTTTAGATTTCTGCCTATTATGCACTCCTTAGCATGCAGCATTTAAGAGTCTGTGCATGAAAAAGGAGAGGATTATCAGCAAGATTTGCTTCCTGGGTGATTTCCTTATAGCCCCAGGATATGTTGAGATTGCTGCTATTGCTCTGAAATATTGCTCTGGAAGTCACTTAAATCACTATTTTCCCCCCTTAAAGATTGTCAGGTTCATTATTTCCATTCTCTCCTAGAGGAGAACAAAGGCTTTCTAAACATACTTACCTGAATTGGTTATTTGTGGTTGTTTTCTTGCAGACCTTTCATTACCAAAACTAGGTAATAACAGCAGTGCTAATATTGTGCTAGGACTAACACTGATGAGGTTCTCTAATTTGGGAAATGAAATGTCTGCAAAAAAACAACCAAGCTCAGAGAGCACCAAGGACCCTGTGCTTGAACTGAGTCTTTTGTATTCAGGGAGGTTTACTCACAAGTATAGCTATGATTACATCCTTAATGTATTTTCCCTTCAGATGGGCAGTTAAGCATCCTATGAATGCTTGCCAAGCTGACAACCTACCTGACCTTTAAAACACACACAACAAACAAGGAGGAAATGGTCACATTGCAATGAATGCCCCAACTTTTCAGCTCATATTTATTTGCAACAAAATGCCCCATAGGAATAGTACAGATATAGAGAATTGGTGAAGAGAATTTAGACCTTCTGGTAAGGGGGTCCATATCCATTTTGTGAGAAGAAAAATCTTTCAGGAGCCATTGTAGGCATGCCTACCTATCGCGCCCTCTCAAATCACAAACTAGTTTCCATCCTCCAAAAGTTTGCTTAGCCTTCCTTTAAGTCATATGATGCTTTTTCATTTGGCTATTGCCTTTAATTACCTAAATACATACAGTACATGCTTATTTCATTCTACAAATTAATGATATGGTAATTTATTGGTGAATATAAAACTAATGAGAGCCAGTTTGGTCTAATGATTAAGGCATCCAGGCGACTCTGAGCTTCTAATCCCGCTTTAGGCATGAAACTGGGCAGGAAGAGTTTAAGACAATCATACTCTCTCAGTCCAACCTACCTCACAGGATTGTTGTTGCAATGAAAATAGTAGGAAGTATGAATATTAAGTATGAATATTAAGTATTAAGTTGAGTTGTGTATAAAATCAATAAGCCAGCATGTGCATAAATAAAAGGCTTGTAATAAAAGTGTGTGACCCCACTCATACTTTGGTTTATAGTTTGAGGTGAAGCTTATTCAACAAACCATGATTTAGAACCCACTAAATTGAGTTTAAACTAGAAACATGCTTTTTAGGTATCCTATCAGAGGATTTTGAGAAATCGACCATCTATTTAGTGTTACACATATTGACAGCAGTGAGGATTACATATGTTAAATACTGGAAAAATATGAATACTCCATCGGACGAGATTATAATTAGGAAAATTTGGGACTGTGCTGAAATGGATAGATTAACTTTAAAAATTAAAGACAAAGATGATTCAGAATACTTTCAGACATGGAATAAATTATATGAATGGATGGAGAAAAGAGGTAGAAATTAGAGAAAGTAAGATTATGAAGGTTAATATAAATATTGAAAGTGAAGAGGTAGATAAATATGAATGTAGTAATTGATAAAAATGTAATTAATCTCACGTAAGAAGAAATCTAGATCAACTCTTTTGGTTAAAGTATTAGTGATGTTATGATACCATTACTATTGCCATTAGTTTGTATGTTGAGATTTATTACAAATAATGTTCTGCCAATGCACTGTTATTCAAGAATGTTTATGCATGAAAATTTATAAAAATAAATATAAAAAAATATAGAACCCACTGCATGGTGAGATATGTGACACCTGCACCAGCCTTCTGCTGGCTGACATTTACAGTTTCCTAAAGAATAACTGATGTTCTTCATTTGGTTCAAGGTTCCGGAAGCTTTTATGGAGGTGACTGTGCATTCAAGTGATGTGCAGAACACACATCCAGGTCGCCGACAGAAAACCTCCTACAAGAATAGCGTGCAGGGGAACTACTGGACCCCAGCTGCCATTGGTAAGGTCTACAGAATGATAAATAGATGTGGTTGAAATCAATGAACCATTAGTACCAGAAGTGTTCTTCGCCATGTCCTCATGGAAAACTTTAAATGGTTATTTTTTTCAAAGCTAGGGAGTCCTTGACGAACAACAGTTCATTTAGTGATCGTTCAAAGTTACATTAGCATTGAAAAAAGTGACTTATGACTGTTTTTCACACTTGGGACCGTTGCAGCATCCTCATGTTCACATGATCAAAATTCAGGTGCTTGACAACTGAATCATATTTATGACAGTTGCAGTGTCAAATGGAAATATAGCAATAACAAGAGCACTTAGACTTCTATGGAACGGAACAGAATAGAATAGAATTCTTTATTGGCCAAGTGTGATTGGACACACAAGGAATTTGTCTTGGTGCAAATACTCTCAGTGTACATAAAAGAAAAGATACATTCATCAAGAGTCAAGAATCATCAGATACAACACTTAATCGTCTTAGGGTACAATAAGCAATCAAACCATACTAGGAAACAGTCAATATAAATCATAAGGATACAAGCAACAAAGTTAAAGTCATACAGTCACAAGTGGAGGGGGATGAGCGATAAGGAGTAATGAGAAGATGAATAGTAATGCAGACTTTGTAAATGGTTGGACAGTGTTGAGGGAATTATTTGTTTAGCAGAGGGATGGCTTTCGGGGAAAAACCTGTCCTTGTGTCTAGTTGTTCTGGTGTGCAGTGCTCTGTAGTGTTTTGAGGGAAGGAGTTGAAACAGTTTATGTCCAGGATGTGAGAGGTCTGTAAATATTTTCACAGCCCTCTTTTTTTTACTCGTACAGTGTACAGGTCCTCGATTGAAAGCAGGTTGGTAGTAATTGTTTTTTCTGCATGCTTTTACAGCCCTCTCTAAGCGTTTTACAGAATCAGCCTATTGCCTCCAATAATCTGGGTCCTCATTTTACCGACCTTGGAAGGATGGAAGACTGAGTCAACCTTGAACCTGGTAGGATTCGCTCTGCCAAATTGCAGGCAACTGACAGGTAGCAGAAGTTGCCTGCAATACTGCATTCTAACCACTGCTCCACCGAGGCTCTTAAATATGTGAAGCTGACATGTATTAAACAATCCTCAGTCTAGCTAGCTCACATAATTTGTTCTATCAGCCATCAGCAGTTCTCAAGGATTTCAGTTAGGATTAGGAGTAAAAAAAAAAATCACCTGGAGAAGCCAGGTACTGAACCTGGGATCATATGTGTGAGTCTTTGACTTATGACAATTGAGCCCGAAATTTCTGTTGTTAGCGAGACAGTTGTTGAGTGAATTTTGCCCCATTTTACGATTTTTCTTTCCACTGTTGTTAAGTGAATCATCGCAGTTGTCAAGTTAGTAACAGGGCCATTAAATGAATCTGACTTTCTCATTGATTTTGCTTGTCAGAAGGCCACAAAAGGGAACCCCGAGATTCTGCAATAGTAATAAGTACATGCAAGTTGCCAAGCCTCTGAATTTTCACCACGTGACCACGTGGATATTGCAATTGTCATCTGTGTGAAAAGTGGTCATAAGTCACTTTTTCAGTGCTGTTGTAACAGGAATGGTCACTAAATGAATCATTGCAAGTCAAAAACTATTTGTACCAATATTCCATACAGAGTGTCGGAAATTAAGTCTCATGCCAAAGGTCATTCGCAGAGTACATGAATTGCAACCTGGTCCCTGTTGCCATGTTGTACCAGCTCTCAGCCAACCCACCTGCTGTTTTTAAACCCCTGCAGGCCAAGTTCATTGCCACTCCTCTGAGCTGCTCTCACGCTTGGATCGTGGAGAAGAAGCCTGGGTCCCACAAATCCAGAGCTCCGATGAAAGTGCAGATGAAGGCCCAGTTAAGCCAACACTGAAGCAGTTACCGACGGGAGGGATCTGTTGGGATCGATACCGGAGTCCTGTGGCCTACCCCAGTTCAGAGTCTGCAAACTCAGGTTAGAACTGCTGCGGAAGGCTTAAAGGGGCTACGGTAGTTCTAAGACAGGGGTCGCCAACCTTTTGCACCTCAGGGACCACCAAACTCATAATTTTAAATCCCAGGGACCACTAACCAGTTCTGTGGGCATGGTCTAATTTCTGGGTGTGGCTTGGTGGTCATGTAACTGGCTGGGCATGGCTTGTATATAAATATTATAAACATTTATGTAAATATTGAATTTTTTATATAAAAAATGCAACTTTTACCCAAAATCAGGCAAAGCAGACAGGCAGATTGAGTTGTTCAAAGAATCATTCAGAGATCTATCTATCTGCCATCGGCTACCTGAGTCTGTCACATAAAATTTGCTTGCAGCGAGTCTGCACTGAATAATAGAAGCTTCAGTCCTAAGGGAGGTTTGGCTCTGCTTAAAAGCAGAATAGAATATCTAAAGACTAGCTGGAAAGCAAGAAATAAAACGATTTCCTGCTTCCTAGCTAATCTAAATCTCCCGGCACAACAGAACAGCTGATGGTTGGAAAAAGGAAAAATAGAAATTTAGCAGGCAAATTTGCCAGGTAAGGAGTGAGTGGGAGGGGAGAGTTCCCACAGGCCATGTGGGCAGCACAGCCTTGTGTTTCTGCACAGCCTGGATTAATTGCTTTGGGGGGGGTGCTCTAGGGGGGAGATTTCTCTGCTGCCTACCGGTTGGCAACCACTGTTCTAAGATACCTTGAAAAGCTTGCCATTTTAAGAGAGTCATAAAAGAGCAATCCAATTCTATCAGTGGGATTGGATCCAGCTCATTGTCTAGGTTCACATATTATGCTAAGTGACAGTGATACTTGGTTTGCTGTTCTGGCTTGGTGGGATGTGTTAAACCAGCTATTGTGGGAATAGGGCAGGGATCTCCAAACTTGGCAACTTTTAAGACTTGTGGACTTCAACTCCTAGAATTCCTCAGCCATGCTAGCTCACGAATTCTAGAAGTTGAAGTCCACGTGTAACGTTGCCAAGGTTGGCAATCCTTGGTGTAGACCAGAGGTGTCAAACTCAATCTCAATGAAGGTTACATCAGGGCTGTGGTTGACCTTGGGCTGGGTGTGTGTGGCCAACTGGATGGGCATGGCCAATTGGGTGGGCATGGCCAGTTTGACACCACTCCCCAAACTGCTGGCATGTTTCCTCTTCGCATTGGGTAGACAGGGCCGAAGTCAGGTTGGCCCAATCTTTCTTATTCACATTGAGTTGATCAGGATGGCCTCACGAGCAGGATCTGCCCCGTGGTCCTTGAGTTTGACACCCCTGGTGTAGACTCTAACAGTTGAGAGAATACCATTCCAGGGTGCAGGAGTGGCAACAGGGAAGGCACACTTCTGGAATTCCATAATATATTTCAAAGAGGGTATATGTGAGATCCTGAGGGTACCAACCCTGTTGGACATTATGGGATGGTAAAAGACAATTGGAGGGATGTGTCCTCCCCAAAAAACAATAGGTCTTAATTTACAGATAACCATCAACACCCTGATTTGCATCTCAATGCCAAGTGGCAGGAGTGCAACTTGTGCACTAACCATATAATCCCCCTGCACTGTCACTTTCTCTCCCCCCCCCTTTGTTTTTTTTGGGGGGCTGTAGATAATGATCAAGAAAGTGAAGAAGAAAAGCCTCATCGTGGAAGCTTTCCTCATCGTGAAGGTTTTCGACCAATGATCCTTCGCCGAAACTTATTTAATACTTCCAAAGGGAGTGGATCACAGAATCTGAAGCCTAGAGAGGCCTATAAACATGGGTCCCAGTTGAAGAAGCCTTCACAGAGTCAGCTAGGAAAGACAAAGGCAGAAATGGGCAATGCCAATGAAAGCTCCCAGGCCAAAGAAAGAGCTGCAGGAAGGGACCATCCGGTCCCGTGCCCTGATTGCGGACAGGTCTTCAAATCCAAAATATCTCTCGCCAATCACCAGAGGATACACAGCACGACGAAGGCCTATAACTGCCCTGACTGCGAAGAAAGGTTTTCATCCAAAAAAGTCTTTGACCGCCACCAGAAGGGCCACAGAGCAAAAGCAGGCAACAGACCTTCCTATAGTATTGTGAAGCTTCAAAACATGAAACTTTATGAATGTTTCGCCTGCAAGAAGTCTTTTGAGCTCAAAGAACAATTCCTCCTACATCAAAATAGCCACACAACCCAGCAGTCCTATAAGTGTCGTGAATGTGGGGAAATCTTTGTTCAGAAGGAACATCTTGACAAACATCAAAATTGCCACACAACACCCAAAAATAACAGAAAGAAGGATAAGAAAGAAGAAAAGATAGAAAGTATGCCTGAAACTGAAAAAAAGAAAGACAGTACAGCCCCTGTCTCTGGAAGTACAAGATCACCAAAGATTGGCCTCACTAGACAACAGCAAGACCAAGTCAATCTCCATAAATGTAAGTTTTGTGGGAAATGTCTAAGGTTCAAAAGTTTGCTTGTGGACCATGAGAGAATGCACAGGGAAACAAGGCCATATAAATGTTCCCAGTGTAGTAAAAGCTTTCTTCATAAGGCTATTTTGATGTCACACACGATGACCCATATGAAACAGGCATCCAGGAAGCATCCAAAAAAAGATAAAAGCTTGGCTGTGAAAAGTGCCTTGGTTGATTCGGAAATCTCTCATGAAAGAGGAAATCCCTCTAAATGCCCAGTTTCCAGAAAAATCTTCACTCGTAGCTCTTACCGCATTTGGTGCCCAAGAAAATGGGCACAGAAAACACCCCATCAGTGTCAGTATTGTGGGAAATATTTAAGTACACGTATCATACTTGCTGACCATGAGAAACTCCACACAGGTGAGAGACCCTATAAATGCCACAAATGTACAGAAAGTTTCATTCGAAAACCCCACCTTTTCCGACATCTAGAGATTCACCGCAGAGAACTCTCCATTGAAGATGTCAAAAGTTTGAGGATCAAACATCATCACACTATGAAGATCATCAAAAATCACCACTATGGACAGAAGGCTTCTGAAGGTCTTCTCCCTGCAAGTGATGTCAATCATCGTTCAGGACTTGCCAAGCACCCCAAAATCCCCACTCAAGAGAATTATGTTTGTCAGCATTGTGGAAAATGCATGAGAACCAAAAGCGCCTTTGTCAATCATGGAAAAATCCATAGGAGAAAGCAACAGCCATATCCTCACTTGGAACATGAGGGAAACACCTCCCAAGAAGAATCTCTGGTTCCCCACCAAGAAACCCACATGGGGGAAAAACTCTCTCTGTGCTCAGACTCCAAAGACAAAATGGCCACAAAGGATCCCTCCACCTCCTCCCTCAGAGTTCCCCACAGAAGGAAACAGCCCTGCCTCTGTCAAAAATGTGGGAAAACCTTTGATGATAACTATTCCTACACCAGGCATCAATGGATCCACTCTGGGCAAAAGCCTTTCAGGTGTGCTGCCTGTGGGAAAGCCTTCATCCAGATGTGGCACCTGAAGAGACACGAGAAGACCCACCTGAAAGGAAAATTCCCCGAACAGCCCGTCGTGAGGGAGGTCATCCATGAAAACAGACACTTGGACCGAAAACTCTTCAAATGCTCCCTGTGCGGGAAAGGCTTCTTTCAGCCGTGGCATCTGAAAAGACACAAGAGAATTCACCTGAATGAAGAATGCCGCAAACTATCCGCAATCATGCAGGCTACACGGGCGTTTTCTAATTTCCCAAGTAGCACAGCTTCTACAGAGGAACATCAGGGAAATCCTATTGGACAAGCATTATTGCAGCTACCACTTCACATAGATAAGGTTATCAGGTTGCCACATGCCCAGGAAGAAGAAAGAGATATGCCAGTGCCCTTAGAAAAAAGATCAAACACAGGAGCTCCAGAAAAGTATATTACGATGCCAATGCAATTATCCAGAAAATTCAAAGAAAATAGTTTGCTGGGCTATGGGGAAGTCAGCCAGGCAGTGAAACTAGAAAGGAAACCAAGAAGAAAGGACATATTCTTTATCCATCAGCCTGGGACCTGCTCCAAAAATACCCATTCCCAAAGTCATAAGAAGGGAAAGAATCACGATGGCTGGCAATTGAGACCACGGGCTTCTTCCATAAGAAAAGCTAAGAGAGAAGCGCAGCTTGTGGGGAGAAGGTCCAAACATTGCTTTTGTCAACGAGAAGAACGAGAAATGGTCCGCCCAAATGCACCCAGCTCCCCCAGGAAAGCAAAGTACTGCGATGGTCCTGAAAGCGACCCTTGTATGAGTGTTTCCTCCAGTTTGTTTCAAGGTGCCTCCAAGAACCACAAGGATCTTTGCCTTGAACTGCCCTGCCAGAAAACATTCTCCAGAGAAGCCCCAATGAAAGTTACTGAAAGTGCTGTGCAAAGGAACACAGCCGTCTCTGTGGCACAGGAGTGGGAATCCCTTGAGGCCAGTTCTGGCTCTCAGAATTGTGAAAAAGAAAAATGCAAGCCATCCAACGTCGGGGATCTGGCAGAGACCCGGCCTATGCCATGGTTGTCCAAAAGCAAGACCCAGCAGGATCATGACCGATTCTGCCCTCTAAATGGGCGCTCAAATGCTACTGCCCAGAATTTGGGGAGAGCACTTTTGCCTCAGCAGCTGGGAGAGATCCAAAATCCACTAAGGATACAGAAGAGAGTAAAGGGTAGACGCAGTGTTGAACTGCAAACAGCGATGTTGAGGAAGCTTCAGAGCTCACCTTCTAAGGGAAAAACCATATGTGATCAGCAGATGAAATATGTCTGCTCTCGGTGCAAGAAATCCTTCCGTAGTTGGACCAATCTCTTGATTCATGAGAAGAACCACACTGAAAACAGACCGTTCCCCTGCACCCAGTGTAAGAAAAGTTTCTTTTCTGTGACAGCCCTTAAGGTCCACATACGAATCCACTCTGGAGAGAAGCCTTTCAAGTGCTCCGAATGCGACTTTCGCTGCAACGCTTTGTGTAATCTCAACAGGCACAAGGCCACCCACAACCAGAAAAGGCTCCACCCTTGCGTGCATTGCGGGAAAAGCTTCTGGCTGAATCCTAAACATATGACCCACTTAAAATTTAGTGGCAAGGAGAAGGCTTATGCCTGCCCTGGTTGTGAGCAAGCATCTGTGCACACGGACCTTCTAAAGCGGAAGAAGTTCTGATGTGATTCAGAAGCTGAATCCTATTGTGAGAAAATGAGAGGCCACATTATTCTTCTGACATTCCAGCACCATATCTCTTTACACTCAAAACTGGGAACATATTTTAGCACTCTCTCTTGGCTTTCTTTCCCCATGGAGCATTAGAGGAGGCCCCCTAGCAAGCACATTTATTCTAGAGTGTCTCACCCCTTTGCTTTTATCCCAGCAGTGTCCTTTTTAAGTTGGGTCAGAAAATCCCTTGTATAACCCCTTCTTCCATTTCTCCAAGAAACTGGGTGAAGTTGCTAGAAAGATGCCCCAGTTTGGTAAAAATAGAGATTTTTTTCAATCAGAAAGATGATCAAAATATTGGGCTTGGAACTTGAGGTGATGGAGGAGAGGAGAGTGACCTAATTTCTATTCTGTGCATTTTTAAATTACCTCTAACAAATGCATGGACATCAAGCTAGGTTTGTGGTTTTCCTGTAAAGTGATATGTGCCACTGATTATTTTCTTAGTTTTTCTGCAGGTTCTCTATCTAGGACCAGCCACATAGAACGTTGCATTTTGAGAGAGAGGCCGAAGACATGCATAATTTGAACAAAGATATTGGAATGAGATCTCCTTAGGTCCTATTCTGGCCATAACATTTTGAGTATGTCTTGCAAGTTTAATTTTAGTTCGGGGAGGATGGTTGTGAATTGGAATTGTTGTCTTTGAATTCAAGAGCCAAACTGGGGCCAAATTGACTCAAATGTTCTCCTGAAAATTCAGTAGATCCAATTATCAATGAGTCTCCTTGTAGATAATACTTGTAGAAGATATTGTTTGAGGTACTGTACCTTCTAATTTTTTGCTCATTTTTGCTATGTTGATCTTACCTCATTCTCCATTCCTTCTCTGAATTCCTATTTTCTTATGTAAAGTAGCAATCACGACACAAATGGCTGTTTATCTTTGGTTGTTTAATTCAGAGTTGGTTCTGGTCACCTTGGGCTTAAAGCTTTGAATCTATCAACATCTGACTTTTATATCTTGCTTATACAGTGTGTGCGTGCATGTATGTATGTCTTTTAATATAAAAAAAATTTAAATACACATTGTTTTGTGTCTGATCATCCTGTGTTTTTCTTTCCTCCAATAAATAGTGGATTTTTTCTGATAGTATATAATTTGTGATGAAATTATTTTTATATAATAAGTGCATATTGTGTTTCAATATGTGTTTCAGCCCAAATTTCTTTATCAAATTTATATGCCACCCTTTTCGTAGTTTGAGGTGACTGAGTTTCACATATGAAGTTTCACATTTTATCTCATGGGTTCTGACATTTTCCTTTTGCAGTGACAAGTTCACAGCCTGGGTGTTAGGAGGTGATAACTCAGTAGCTAAAAATTATTATTCTAGAGCATCTGTAGACTTCTATTCTTACAGAGCTGTGAAGAAGACCTTCCACAGATGCAAATCAAAAGATTTATTTATTTCTTGTGGCTGTAATGATTTTTCACTTTTCAGCCACTTGGCAGAGTTCAGAGTATATAATAACAGAGTTGGAAGGGACCTAGGAGATCATCTAGTCCAACCTATTGCTTAAGCAGGAGACCCTATATATCATTCTGGATGAATGGCTGTCCATTGATGGAAACCTCCATTGATGGAGTTCCTACAAGTTCTGAGGAGAACATGATCAATTGTTAGATAATTTTAGAATGAGGTGAAGACAGATTCTTTTTTCTTTTTTTGCCACCAACATTCAGGGTAAAACACAATGATTAAAGGCATCTATTTCTGGACTAAATCATGGCAAACACACATACATTCCAGTGATGGAAGTTGCTGATTCGAACATATCATAGAATTTGTATTCTCAAAATTCTAGGTTGGATCCCTTCATATACCAAACAAAAGATGGTAGTTTGAAGACATAATAGTTTGTGTTTTATGTTAAGCCATAAACAGTAGTTTGCCAATAACAGGGTTTAAAAAAATAGAGGCTTAAGGTGATGTACAAAAAGTGTATTATGATTAATTCAACAAACTAGTTTTAAGTGTAAGTTTTTAGCAGCAAGATAGTTTGGCTTTTCTCCATATATATTCATACACAGGTTTTGGAATTTGCTTTATAAATGAGACCTGCTTGAGCTAGGCCAGTTACTGCAATATGTGAACCTGATCAACCTTTCATTAAAGGGTGACTTTTATTTTTATAAGCGTGTTCCATCAGACTGTCTCATGGTTTGGATTAAGGAATCCTTTGATATACAGTAAAGGAAATATGGCGCAAAAAGCAAGCTGCAGGCTTTTGAGATACACTGAACATGTGATCAGGTAGATGTCATAGAATCATAGAGTTGGAAGGTAAGTCATCACATCCAACCTCTGGTCCTGGCTAGGGAATTCTTGGAGTTGAAGTCCTCATATCTATTTTAAAAATAAGTTTTATTGAGTTTTTCAACATAATGCATATTCTCGGTAGTGATCAGGGGTATAAGAATACTCTCCCATTGCTCTTTTCTATTTGCCCATTAATCCCAGATCAATGATTCTGGTTTCAGTTAAATATTAATTTTAAAAAAATTATTTGCATAATTCTATTTGAAACCAACATTTCAGGCTTTTAAACAAGTCTATCAGTCCCTCAGGAATAATAAAATGATTCTTCATGTCCACATTTCTAGTGTAAATTTGAAATACTTGTATATATTCTTGACAATTTTACTGGAGTAATAAACCAATACATTTCATAATCTAAAATTTAATATGAATTTCAATACTTTTAACCATATATTTCTGCACTGTTCCAGCAATATGGTATCATTTTGTCCAAACATGGTATTGTTTTATCATACAGTTGATTCAGTTTAGCAGTTACATGTTCATCATTTGCACATAATTCAAGACCAAATTCTGTCTTCTGCTCAGTTTCAAATGTTTTATTACTATACCTACTGTAAATCTTTCTCTTAATTGAAGTCCAGGTGTCTAAAAGCTGTTGAGTTTGAGAAACACTAACTTAGACTTAGTCTTAAGTATTATTGTATTTTTTATTTAATTGATTCACTTATCTTGCAGTCCTGTGACTCTGGATAGCAGATAATACATCTGCAGCTCATTGTCTCCTAGTCAATAAACTGCATCTTACTTCAAGATTATTTGGTTCCTAACATATTGCCTTATGTAGCCTGCTGAACAAATTCCTATCAAGAGGATAAGTTCCTTTTTAGAAGATAAAATTGATAGAGAACTATTTTATAGAACCTTGTGCAGGTATTCATGTTGGCTACATAGGGTGAGCAATTAGCTAATGAGATACTGGCAATTTCTTTCCCTTGTTCCGCAGAACCACCTAGAACAAACCCAGCCTTCTTCAGTCTGGTTTAATGCTCTCAATTTGCTTCCCAAAAGCCATAGTTGCAGGGAACAATCTCAGAAATGGATGGATGCAGTTTTTTATTTTATTTATTTATTTTATTTTATTTCATTTGTCAATTGCTTACAAGATAATAGGTATAGGTATATGCATAGTTATGAATACATGAAATGGGTACATATAAGAAAAATAAACAATAGGACAGGGACAGTAGGCCCGTTGGTGCGCTTATGCACGCTCCCTACAGACCTCTTAGGAAAGGGGTGAGGTCAATAGTAGATAGTCTAAGGTTAAAGTTTTTGGGGAAGAAACCACAGAGTCAGGTAGAGTATTCCAGACATTGACCACTCTGTTGCTGAAGTCATATTTCCTGCAATCAAGTTTGGTGCGATTAATCTTGAGTTTGTATCTATTGTGTGCTCTTGTGTTCTTATGGTTGAAGCTGAAGTATTCATTGACAGGTAGGACATTGCAATATATGATTTTATATACCATACTTAGATCAGATCAAAGACAGCGTAATTCAAAGTTTTCTAAGTGTAAAATTTCAAGTCTAGTGGCATAAGTATTCTACAACGAGTAGAGGAGGAGAACTCTTCTTGTGAAATATTTCTGGACTTTCTCAACTGTGCTAATATCAGATATGTAATGTGAGTTCCCGACTGATGAGCTGTATTTGAGTATTGGTCTAGCAAATATTTTGTATTCTCTAGTTAGTAGTGTGATATTACCAGAGAAAAAGCTATGTAGGATTAGGTTAACAATTCTTAATGCCTTTTTGGCTATGCAGTTACAGTGGGCTCTAGCACTTAGATCAGGGGTTCCCAACCTGGGGTGCTCACACCCCGTAGAGGTGCAAGACGATATTCCAGGGGGGGCAAGAAAAGTCCAGGTAAATAATACGATATTGGCTATATGTTGGCATTTTTTTTTTTTTTGCAATGGACTAACTTTGTTTTCATTTTAGGGTTAAGTATCATTATTTTGTGGCTGTCACATACATAGCTGAGAAGATTCAATCCTACCATATATTTAATCATTAAATAATTCAATCCTACCATATATTTACCATATATTTTAGGAGGTGCGAGGTTCGAGTGAAATTTCTTTAGGGGTGCGGGGCAAAAAAAAGGTTGGGGACCACTGACTTAGATCATTAGAGATGAGTATTCCAAGGTCATTTACAGAGCTTGGTTCATCAACAAGATCTTGACTATTCAGCCTGTATTTAATTTTTGGATTTTTTTTGCCAATATGTAAGACAGAGCATTTATTTGTTGAGATTTAAAGTTGTTTGACCATTCTGATACATAATCAAGATCTTTTTGAAGGATATTGTCTGTGGTACTGAACAACTTTACATCATCAGCGAAAAGAACACAGTTGTTCTTAATATGATCACAGAGGTCATTTATGTAGAGTATGAAGAGAGTTGGTCCTAGAACACTGCCTTGGGGGACACCACTATTAACAGGTACAGAATTTGATAGGACACTCCCAATTTTGACCATTTGTCATCTGTTTGATAAGNCAGGTGTCCAGAGATACCGTAAGATTTTAGTTTTAGGAGTAGTTTGTCATGTACCACTGAATCAAAGGCTTTTCAGAGGTCTATGTAGATTGTGTCTATTGCTTTGCATAGACTTCTCAATGACAATATTATTTGGGCTTGAAAATATTTCCTCCCTTCAGCAAAACATACACATTTTGCAAGGAATGATCAGAGTTATTTTAAGATAGTGATCTTTTAAGTACAAACCTTTACTTAGGAATTTCAACAATTTTCAAGAACTTCACCGAAAGCAGGGAAGAGGGAGAGTGGTATTGACATTTGGATTCTTCTGAGTGTATTCTTTTTTGTGTTCAGACATTTAATTATCCAAGTGAATCACATTGCTAAACAATCTGGACTATTTCTTTCCGGGTTTGCCATCCCACTGAAATTTATAATTAATAGTCAGCAGTCTGGAGAAATTTTAAGGGTTATCTAATTTAGGTTTAAACTTAAGGAGATTGTTCACATCTGTCTCTTTTTATCACAGTCCACCTTGCTTCCATCTGGCAGCAAGTTTTGCTTGATTAAAGAAAGAATGCAAAATGTGTGCAACTCTAGTCATAATATTTGCATATAGGTATAAGTAAGGGCACCACATGTCACACCAGGTTTATGTACAGCTGCCTTTTGGTTCAAGAAGTGATATGTCTGCAATAAAGTGAAACACATGACTTTTTAGCTACAATATTTATGATGGAGTAATTACATGACCATATCTCAAAACTCACTTTGGGACAAGGAATCAATTTGGAAAGGCAAACTGTTTGGGTAAATAAATATTTGTACTTAAAAAAAATGTATCCCGATAGCTCTTATTTTTTTAAGAAATAGCAGAAGAGAGGACAGTGGGATTTTACTCTCCCCAATGGTGATGAAATAATTAAAAAATAGCATCCTAATGACTATCAGCTTTTTATAACAGAAGTAACTGATATTAATATAAGTTGTCATTGATTTCTCTTAGAAGTGATGTTCTAAGGATACTTACAATTCTATTTTTTAAACATTGAATGCCAACCAAACATTAAAAAGATTATTAGTTCTTAGGCACTCTGGATCTAGAAATCCTAATAAAATAGTAAATTATCATACTTAACTTGTTCATATGCTCTAGCCAATAATTCCACAAATCATTTTTTTACTGCAGAAACTATAGAGGATTTAGCATCACACAATTAGAGAAAAGACATTTACCTTTACTCTGCCTCCCAGCAATTTGCTTCCTTGCAGCAAACAGCCTGTTTCAGTTTCAGTTTCAGCACAGTCTGATTAGCACAAGCAGCTGGTTGTCGGTTGGATCGGTCTTCAACCATCAGCTGTTTCAGGCTGCAGGGATTGCCATAGCCTATTGCCGCCTCTGCGCACCCCATTTTCAGCCTCTGAATCTCATTTTCAGCCTCCGCACACCCCATTTTTAGGTGACAGGGATCAGAATGGGCCAAAAATGGGGTGTGCGGAGATCAAAAATGGGATGCAATGGGGCATGCAGAGGCAGCCATAGGCTCTGGCAATCCCTGCAGCCTGAAACAGCTGATGGTTGGAGGCTGATCCAACCGAATGTCAGCTGCTTATGCTTATCAGGCTGTGCTGAAACTGAAACTGGCTGCTTGCTGTTTGCTGCAAGGAGGTAAATTTCTGGGAAACAGAAGTCAAAGGGTGGGGGCCAGCGGATGGGCAGGGCCAGTAAAAATTTTCTCCACTGGTTCTCCCAACCTGTCCAAATTTTCCATACTGGTCTGCAAGGACCAGTCAGAACTGGCTGAATACCATCCCTGCATAGTTTGTGAGACTTTTATCAAACAAAAAGCTTCTTTTAGTTGCTTGCTTTATTATGGACCAGTTAATGCAGACTTTGCGCTCCAGATTTTGAGCAGATTATGTTTTTTTTTTCTTGCTTGTGACATCCAAAGAACTTTTGGGAACATCAGGTATATTATCAAAGACCTTTATAAAAAATAAAGATGGGTAATTATACATGGAATGAACTGAAAAAAATGCAGTAACAGTATTAAAATATTTCATGCATAGCAAAAGGAAACATCTTTTAACCAATATGCACACAAAAGAGGAACAATCATTTAACAGTTTGCAATGTGTATTGATAATAACTGAAAGGGAGAGAGACTAAGTTTAAAATTATCCCATATCAAAAAGGAAGTTCAGATATAAATGTAAAGAATTCCATTGCTATATCCTAAGATGACCATTGCATTTAAGATAAATTATCTGAGGAAAAACTAATTTTCCTACAGTAGTATTTTGCTTTTCAGTAATATATCCTGATAAAAAATGGCTTATTATCTTTGTAATTTAATCAACTGGTACTAAGATATTATAACTGTTATTAAAAAAATCATGCTTATTGGTAGGCATGAATGTTTTCCTCCTGAGTTTTTCTATGAAATCAGTAAAGCTGCTGGAATTGGTGGAAATGGGACACTGACAGCCTGAAAGAAAGAAAAGCCTTTAACAAATTTTATTTCTACTTAGAAATCATTCGTGGACTTTTTTTGCGAAACTAAAAGAAATGAAAAAATGATTTTGGGATTTATTAGAATTATATAGGAATATGTAAATAATGTAGACAAGTGTTAATCTTAGAGTACTCTTTGAGTAAGGGTTCGATACATTTTTACTAATATCTGTACAAAAGAAAGTTGAATTCGTTCTTTTTCTATTTTTCATTTATTTACCTTTTTGCACCTTTTAAAACTTTTTTTAAAATCCTTTTTTCTATTTATCCTTTATATTTCTACTTTTCTGAAACTCAATAGCTATATAAAAAAGAAATTCAATGAATATTGCAGTATCGTTCTAATTTTTTTTACAGTTATTATGGTAATTTACCATATACTCACTATATGTATTGCATTAAGAAATCTTCATGCTTTCTTTTTGCTAGCTGACCCACAAGATGGCACTAAAGAGAAAAGAGACAATTTTCCTAATTTAAAAAATGAAAGACAATATTACGAATCAATTGTTAATTTCAAGCATCTTCTATTAATGTCAAACACTTATATTTTGTAACAATTTGCATAGCTAAAAGATGAAAAGACGTGAATTTTTGCTCTAATTGAAATACTTTTTAAAAGTAAGTAATTTGTATCATCAATAATACACTTGATCAGAATCATGATCTTATTGTGATCAAAATGAAATTCCTAATTGTTTTCCTGCTGCAAGGCACAATGTAAAATATGAAATAAGAATCATAAAACTGATTTTCTTTAAAATAGTAATTACTAATATTGCAATATTTTTTATGATTGGCTTAAATCAAATCCATAATTTAGCCTTTATCTAACTGGTCTTTTACTCAATACATTTTAAGTTTACTATGGTTGACACAACCAAGCTATCTTAAACAGAATACCCACATGGTGGCTTAGACATAAGTCCCATTGAACTTAATGTGGCTTATTTCCAAATGATGATAGGATTGCAGCCTACAATAAATAAAGTGGACTCAGAGGATTATACAGCTTCTCTGCAAGATTAAAAACATTGACTTCAGTGTAATGATATTACGATTGAAGCCACTATAAATTTAAAAGCATTATTTTCTAATCTATCATTTTTGTCCACTAAATCAGTTTTCCATTGTGCCATAGCTGTATCTTCCAGTGTCTAATGTTATTTCAATCAATCAGAATGGAGCTGGAAGGGACCTTGGAGGTCTTCTAGTCCAATTCCCTGCCCAAGTAGGAGACCCTATGTCATTTCAGTCATGTGGCTGTCCAAAATTGTCTGCATCAAGAACATGAAAGTGTATGTATGTGTTAAGTAAAAAGATCTACACTATTATTTAAAAATGGTAGCAGCTATTAGATAAATGAATTGGCAGTAATCAGCATTTTATGAATCTTTAAATGTTATAGGAGTTGGGGCTTTTCTCCTTTTCCTACAACTACGCAGAGAACGACTTCATCATCAAATTTAAATATCCCCACAACTAACATGGAAAGAGACACTGAATAATACTGAAATGTCCAAAGTCCCTCAAATAAATTTTTCATAAAACCCCCCAAAAATGATTATAAATATTAAAATTATCTATCCCCTGAATATATATTATAATTCTTAATTGAGAAGTTCATCCCCATAAATGAATTGTCCCATCTATATGATATATAGTTAAAAACTCTACTTGACTGGATTTTTTTTAGATAAATGGCAAACAATCTCACCAGAATTTTAACAAAAAGAAAATCAATCTCATGTTGCTGGCCTAAATTACTTCTGCATTTTTACATAAAACAAGGAATTACATTGTCTGAAATGAGTCCAGTTGTGTCTTAAAACATCTTATCTAGGAGGAAAGGTGTTTTAAAGCATGTGAAGTACTGCAATTCTGAAAAGTAATCACAGACATATTATACTGAAGGGCCCAGAATTTTCAACTATAATAAAATAAGAGTTGGAGTTCTAACCTCCAGCAGCACCACAGAGGTCAACATGTTCAGTGATTTAATTATGAATTTATCAACAGTAAATAAAATACTCCAAGACTCACAGAATGTAAAACAATCATCTCATAATGTCCTGATGCTCTCCCATGCATGCTGCAATCCTAAATTCACAAAATAATATTTCTAATGGTCTATGTTGAAACCTCCTTTACAAAGGAGAATAATTTGATCAGATTATGACTGAACTTCCCCAGAAGTTCTTTCTTAAAATGGCCAACTCAGGTCCCATAAGAAAGGCATAATTATAATAGAAGTAAATCATATTTATTTACATTAATAGTATTAGTACACTTCATTGGAAATAGTTTGTGGATAATATTTAATTAATGTGGTTAAAAGGCATCCTAATTGGATGCAACAAATTTCTCTCAATTACTCTATAGTTACTATTGCCTTTATCAAAAATGATAAAATGTCAAAGTAAAGTGGTGAATATACATAAGACTATATTTGTATTCTTGACTCTGAATTCCTAGGATGACTTTAATCAAATGAAATCAATAGATCTAAGCTTTTGTGAGAAAATAATAGCCATCTTCTATACTGGCATAGAAATAAGATGTATAGGTCATTTGGCATTTTAAAAAATAATGCCAAAATTAGAAAAGATTCTCCCCGCCCTAATCAATTGCATAATATGGGTAGCGATTCTCTTGCAGAGTTTCTACAGAAAATCTGAATATAAATGTTTCAAATGGATCTATATTACAGAGTTATCAAGATATACTTGTAGTTAGAATATGGAAGCTTAACACTGAACTGTTCTTGAAACATATTTTGTGGAATTTTGAATGAGTTTCTGTAGTTCATAAATATTGCACAGATGGTTATTTCCAGAATGCAAACCTGTCATAAAATGTTTGAAAGCATACAAACAAACGTAACAAATTTCATAGAAATTTCCATTCTGGCCATGGATTTCCACTAATTACTTGAACAGCAAAATGTCCAGAGTTGCTGGGAATCAGGTGGCATGTAAATATAAAACAATAACAACTACAGTATATACTTTTCCATATATTCTACAATTTTGTAGCTTGTGCAAAATATTAAATGTTACTTCAATACATAAAATATTATTTAGCTTACCTTTTAGGCTAAGTTTGGACCATAAAACAAGGATAAAAATTCATAAAATTAATATAGATATAAGATAAAGAAAAATTTATAAATCAAATCATTGATGCATAATTTGAACCATCGGGATTCCATTTGCGTCTTTGCCCAACTACTTAATTTTGAAGATTTGCTTTTTCATGAAAAAATAGACATTTATCCCAAATAACTCTAACAATGCATATCCTTTGAAGTATCCTTCTCTTTGTACTTGTATTGATTCATCTATATTTTTATAACTTTACTTACAATTCTTGTCCATATCTCTCAAACCATTCCTCTTTCAATCCATCCTCATTAATCTTTCTATCCTTATCTTCAAAGCTTCATGGGTTCTCTATGCCTTACCTGTGAGTACTTTCATCTTGCCCCATCCAGGTTCACTATCCTGAGTCATACAAGGTTTGCCTGCTCTATAAAACAATTCTATTCCCTTTGCTGATTCCTGTGTGTAGAATTCCCAAGAATGTCACAATTCAGATTTTATATTTTAACACACCTTGCAAAATGAACATTTCCCGACCACCCTTGGAGTATTGTTCTATTTTCCTTATTGTACCCCAATGAACGTACAATATGTAAAAAAATTTTTTTGCCTTTACTTACATATACTGTATGTATTTATGTTGTATGAAGTCATCTCTCTGTTGTTTCTGCATCTATTTTAGACTGTAAATGGTCCTCCAGATAAGAAAGCATAACATCAGATCTTTGAAAATAGAATGTATATTGAGGGGACAGTAACAAAATTAATAAAAGACAATGTCTTTACTAAATATGAAACTGGAACACAACTAGTACTAATATAGATCTAGGAATGACAAAATAGTTTGGAAACAAACCTTGTGTCAAAAGAGAACACAAGACTTTGTTTTGTTTTACGAAGAAGCATTTTCTTCATTTATTAGAATAGAGGCATTTTCTTCATACATTTTGGTTCAGTTTTCCAGAGAGGCATTTTAGAACATTAACAAATTCTTCTGCAGACTCAGACTCCGAACTTTTCTTCCCTTCTTTGTCTTTTTCCCTACCCTTTCATTTCTACTTTTACTTTTTGGCAACTATTATTAAGGACTTGGAAGTATGTGTTTAGTGCCTATATCAGCTTATCATGACTGAAGATTGGGTTTACATTGGGTTTCTCATGACATTACTTTTGGGTTTGCAAACTTTTGCAAACATTTTTTTCAGTCCAGCGAAATGCGCATTATTAGACCAAAATAACTGACCACTGACATTTACTATGTAAGCTCTTTCTCATCACAGTAAAACAATATTTATTATATAAGGTTGATTCTGCAACAGGGCACTACTGTAGCATGAATTTGTCTAGAAGTACTTTCTGACAAATTTATATCCTACTTATTCATTTACAAAGAGCATTAAAGACAATAGACTTGGGATATCACTTATGATTTCCAGCAGGGCACGCAAAATTGTTCTCTGTGCTAGTCTTGAAGTTCTCACTGAAAATAAATCTACCATGAGGGACAGGAACATATCTGTCAATTGAGGACTGTTACTGTTATTAAGCCACTTGTCTGGCATGCTTCGGATATTTTGTAAACATTAAATTTATAGGCTGGTTCACATGTCATATTAAATAAACCATTGTTTCAAGCTTTGGTGAGTAGACTTCAATATCCATTCACACAATGCGCTAAGCATGAAGTTGGGTTTATATACCACACTGCTAGTATTGTTCTGTTCACTAAACAGAGTAAGCCGATAGCAAACAAACCATGTTATGGATTAGAGTGATATTTGAAGCCTAATATACTCTAGTAGGGTTTAATTCTGCCCATTCTAATGTGTCTATACAGCAGGAAAAGTATTTCTTGTAGTCATAAAAATATATGTTCTGGCTCAGGGCAAATTGTGTTTCTGGCAGCATAAAGATATTGGCAGAGTTACATTTCATGGCATGCCTGCTTCTGAGTCAGTTTGCACTGAAGAGCGCATTCAGTGTTAAAAGGTAAATACAAGGAAGAATTCTTCATCTCTTAGGATGGGAGCTAATTTCTTATTGCATGATACTGATTTTTCAGGGCAAAACTTGTGAACAAATCCTCAAGTACCATAGGAAAGATTTAATTCCTGGGTAAAGGCATTGCTTTGAATGGATCCTATAGGCTTAATCTATAAAACTGTCATTCTGGGCTGTCATTCTAATGTATTTATACATGTTCAGCACATACAAACACACTGAACATGTATGTATGTGTATATGTATGCCAAACATGTAGGCATGTATGTATTCATGCCAAACATACATGCATGTTTTTGTGTATGCATGCTGAACATGTGTGTATAAAGGTGGGGGGGCGCGGAATCTCGCGACGGAGCAAATTTATGATGTGGCGTTCGCCGGCAAATTAGTTCGTTTGTCCCTAAGAGGCCACCAGCGTCAAGCATTGCTCGCCCTCTGCATCTCCCCCGACGAACGCATTTTCAAGTACATCATTGTCGTGTGTGTGTGTGTGTGTGTGTGTGTTTGTGTGTGCGCGCCCCCTCCCCTCCCACCAGCCCCGCTCAAAAAGAGTCAGTGCCGCGGATGGTTCCCTGGACCTTATTGGCGGCGGCTGCACGATGTGCGCGCGCGCGTTTCTTCTGTAACGTGCGAGGGAAGCTGAACGCCAGCCGGCCGGCGGCGCGCCGATTTCGTCTCCTACCCTGCCTGCTCTTTGCCAAGTCTCCCAGCCAGACCTTTCCAAAAGAATGTAGTTGCGCCGGCCGCGACCGACCTGCGCCGACTTCTTCCCTCGACAAGTTCTCTTCGGGAGTCCGGGGGTTGTTTTCCAACCCACGGACTCCGAGCTCGCGACAGGGCGCGGGACCACCAAGTGCTCGGCAGCCCCGTCAAGCTTCAGGTGCTCCCAGAGACGCGCAGGTTAGAGACTCTCTGCTTACAAAGAAGCCGCCGCCGCCGCCGAAGGATACACAACGGTGCCTGCCGGCGGCCGGAAGCCGAAGCTGCGCGGAGCTGAGAAGTCAGCACCTGGTTCGTCTGTGCCAAGATCCCTTTCGCCTCGGGTTCTTCTTTCTCTCGGGAGCGCCTGAGCCGTCGAGGCAAAAATGGACGCCGGCGAAGCAAAGAGCGGACCTTTTAAGTCAAGAGGGGCTGAGTGGGAGGAGAGTTTGTGGCGCGGCGAGTTTGAGGGAGCGCATAAGTAGCCTGTGGAGGGCGAGGAGGCGGCCAACCGGAGCTCTTGGCTCTTTTCGCTGGACTCGCACGAGAGCCTCTCCTTCCAGCGCCGACCGGGAAACGGCGCCCAGACCTGCCTCGAGAAGAACGCCCGGCGCCTGAAGCCCTCGCTGCCCAAGCCGCTCTCGGCGGCTCCTCCTCCCACATGGGGCGCGGGGAGCTTTCCTTCGGCCGCCGGGGCTGCTCTTAGGGAGTGCGAAGGGTTCCTCGCAAAGTGACACCCTCAGCGGCTGCGGCAGAAGGAGGCGGGCTGGCAACAAGAAGAGAAGCGGAGGGCTTTTTCCTTGCTAGGTGCTTCCCTGGTCTTTTCCCTCCGTTCCTCTCGGCGGTCTCTGATGCGTTCTTGGCCCCGGCGGGGGACGGCGACAACCCTGCGGGAGGAGCCAAGGGTGGCGCTACTTTGATGTTCCCAGCCGAGAAGCCTCAGAAGAGCTGATCCTTCGTGCTCAGGATGATCGAGGAGGACGCTGCTCTGAGGAACGGCGGCAGGGGGCTCTCCGGCCAGTGGGCAGACGCGGCCGCCGCTCGTCCCCGCACCACCGAGCGACACATAACGGTGCATAAGCGCCTGGTGATGGGCTTCGCCGTCTCCATCCTGGCACTGCTGGTGGTCACCATGATCGCTGTGTTGCTCAGCGTGCGCATCGAGGAGTGCGGCAGCGGCACCGCTTCTGACGGCCCAGGAGGCAGGGCGGGCAACCGAAGTGTCCCGGCGGCAACTGCCGCCGAAGCCCCCGCGGGAAGTGCCCGCCTGAACCAGAACAGCGCCGGGGAAACCCCTGGAAGTGCAGGGGAAGAGACCGTGGCGTTGGAAGCTGCTCGAGGGGAGGGGGAAGGGGAGGAGGAGGAGGAAGAGTGGCCGAGGCGGCGAGAGCAGCAGCCCTGGACCCAGCTGCGCCTTCCCGGACACCTGCGCCCCCTCCACTACAACCTGATGCTCAGCGTCTTCATGGAGAACTTCACCTTCAGCGGCGAGGTCAATGTGCAAGTCGAGTGTCTCAACGCCACCCGTTACATCGTTCTCCACGCCCACCGCATGCACATCGAAGCAGTCCGCGTGGCTGAGGACCGGCTGGCCGGTGCCTTGAATGTCTCCGGCTTCTTCCTTTACCCTCAGACCCAGGTCTTCGTGATAGTCCTCAATCGGAGCTTAGAGGAACAGAGAAGTTACAACCTTAAGATCCTCTACAACGCTCCGATCGAGAACGAGCTTTTGGGATTTTTCCGCAGCTCTTATGTCCTCTACGGGGAAAGAAGGTATCCATCTCCTTTCCATGCTTGCCCTTCCCTTATCCCCTTTAACTTCTTCTTCTTTTTTTTTTTATTGTGTCAAGTCGGAATAACAAGTTCTTCCTGAAAATTCCTGCACACGGGCACCATTTCTATTAATATAGAGTCATGTTAATCGAAAAGTTTAACTTCCCAGCAACTCCTAAAACTATTTTTTTTTAATTTAACATTTTATCTTAGAACATAAAAGACTTTATAAGCATCTTTAATACAACTCCTATATGTCAGAAATTGACATGTTTGTCGTTAAATCCACTTGATTAAACTTCTTCAAAAGTTTTCAGGTGACCTTGCTTAAACTCTTATCTTATACCTCCAGCAAAGTTCACATTTTACTTAGGCAGGATCTGATACAGTTTCTTTTCCAAGGCAATAATTGTCTTGAATCAAACAATGCATATGTGATTTAGCCCTATGTATATAGTGGCATTTTAAAACTTTCAAACTTACTATATGTTTTAGAGAGATTTTAGACTAGGTTTTTAATTATTATTTAATTTTAATTTTTAAATACTCTGTAGTGTGATTATGATGTGGTGTTTGGGACACTGTGCTGGAGTAGCTTTCAAATTTCATTGTATTTGTAGAATGCAATGACAATAAAGTTATTTTATTCTATTCTATGATGAATTACATTTGGAATTTACTGTCCTTCTATTTGCAACTTATTTACTAACTTAAAGTGTGTATAAACTTTCCTGTTCAAAGAGAACCAGATAAAAGAAGCAGAATACTGCAAGTATTGAATATTTTAAGGCTGAAATGTCTTAGAACATTTATGATGTTTTAATTCTGAAATGCAGTTAAGAGAGATCTCTTCGTATTATAGCAATGCTAACAGCAAAGTAATTTTATTCTGCTATACCTGTGTCTGCACAATGGGGTCTCCCTGCATTTATTCTTGGTTTCATTTCACAGAAAGGCAAATCTGTGTGGCAATCCTAGGAAAAAGGGGAACAATTCATTGTACTTCATTAGTTTTTTTCCAACTGTGTCCTTGGCAGGGAAGTGGATTTTACTGCTCATAGCTTGTAACGGTAATTGACCCTGGGAAGTTAACAGAATAATTTGCAAGTGTTATTCAAGTCTGTGAAAAAGCTGTATTTGACTAGCCACTATTTCCTACATCTCAACATAAGGTCCTAGGCAGGATAGGCAAACTGGTAGGTATCCTCCCACTGCTGTGGTTTTTCAGCTCACTGATTGAATTGCCAATAAAAAGTATCTGAAGGCAGCAAATTGGTTACTGTTGCTGTAGGATAAATTCTTTTTAACTTGGCACTGTTCCATATGCATTTGTTTACATCAACAAGCATAAAAATTGGGATAAAAGGAACTTAGTTCTATAGAACTTAAAGAAGCTTCTCTTACTGAGAAACTTTTAAAGAGTACCACCAGTACATGGGTCTATTAGCTACAGTATATACAGGAAATATTTTGTTGTATAATCAAGTGAGTTGCAAAGGACTTTAGTACCAAACTTGTTAAAAATTTTGAAGCAACATTGTGTAAATATTTTACAATTAGGGATAGTGGTTTAGATCTCTTTGATAGTAAATATGGATTTGCTGAGAGAGCAGAAACAATGAAAAAGCAGTTCCAGAATTTCAAATAGAGAAAAGCAGTCTTTTCCTTGTTATGATTTAAGACCATCCATTTCAAGGATGCCAGAACAATTGAGAAGAAAATCTTGGGCTTCTTTACTGACAACTCTTAAATAGTTCACTTCCCTTTTTAATCACATTATAGACCATGTCTGTTAAGAACAGGTTTAGGCTTTTTATTCAGCAAATCAAAGATCAAAGCCCAACCCTAATTCCTTAAAGAAAGCTTTAGGTTAAAGAAAGCAGAATTAAATTTCTGATAACTTTGTTATCAGAAATATAGAATATATTTATTTTCATACTGAACATCATTGAAAATCCAACCTTAATCTTATTCTGTACACATCATATCTTTGAGAATTTCTCTTGAGCAACTAGCTTACTTAAGTCATTGCCATCCAAAAAGTGAGAGTGCCTTCATACTAATTATGCCAACATTCCGTACCTGATAGTCATACAACTTTCTTCAAAATGTGTGAAATGATTTTGCAGCATGATGGTTAATTGAAATGATATTACTCCAAATTACTCCATGCAGCAAGTATATAGGATCACAGACTTCTATTTTTATTGTTTTAATAAATGACTTTTTACTTGTCTTATGCATCTCCACAGACAAATGTAGTTTGAGACAAATTTTCTTTCTCAGCTATATAATACTAATTTCTTAAACTTTTTGCCACCAAACTCTCTGGAAATGGACTTTGGAAAATACACCTTTAAAACAAGAAATTACACTAAAAGATTAAAAATAAAAATATGCAAGTGCAAAGAAGTAATTGAAAGGCTGTGGCAAAATTATAAGTGATCAATGCACATGCAATAATATAACAGTTACAAAGAAGTCTTAGTATATGTAAACACAGAGTAAATAATACCAGTAATTTTTGATATCTATTCACATAGTTATTTACTGATTATACATTTATGTTGCAGTCCTGTACCCACCTATCTGCAAATAATCTTCAGTGAATACTGTGGCATTTTCTTCTGAGTAGAGTGCCATAGAATTGTTCAGTTATAAAAGAATTGCACAAAACAAAATTTTAAATTGCTGTAAATTGGTCCAGCTCTATTTAAGTCAACAGATCAATACCTAATCTCACATAGAGAGGATCAAGCACTTTGTATTTTTCTGAGAGAGAAGTAAAATATTTTTGAAATATAGACCACATTGAATTGTTTAATGTTTTCTTTTTTTGAAATATCAGAAGTTTATTTGGCAATCATTATCAACACATTTCTGTGGAAAAATATGCCTGAAAGTGTGGCAACCCTATAACTGTTGGAATCAGGATGACCTATAATTAAAATGATTTCAGAGTTTTCATGAGATTATGTAGCAGTTAAGGAAATTAGTAATCAGCATACAAAATATTGGTCAACATTCTTTGCAAAATAGCTTAATGATAAAGAACTGCTCCCAAGCAGTTATGTCCTTTGACTTGTTTATATTTAATAATTGGCTTTAGCATACCTATATTTCCTTTATTTGTTCATTTGATCTAATAGTTTTGTAAAAGTGATAAAGATAAATAAAGGAAGTTAGAGCTAATATCTTGACTATATCAGCAAATACCATAAATATTTCTAAAATATTGCCAAGACTCTAAAAATACTAATTTTTCTATTGAGGTAATATTTGATTGTCTAAAGTAAAATCAAAATAGCAAAATAAAAGTTTTAGTTGTCATTGGTGACATAACAGCATTTTAAAGGACATCATGTACAAATTAACTGGATATCTGATTTTATATATATTAGAATAAAGCAATCCTAACAGCTTTGTTACTTTACAAAACCAATTTCTAGATAGGATGTTTTAGGAAACATGTCTGCCTTTTTAATAGAAAAGGTAGAATTAAAGTAGGTACAAATTACTGTCATTTGTATTCAAGGATGCCATCCTGTAAGATTTTCATTCCAATAATTACACATTTGAGATATAATCCTGTCATTAACTATCACATGTGTGTAAATTTTGAAGTTTAAGCAAAACATATGCAGGATCACAATTTCTATTTGCATTTTTCTAATAAATGACTTGATAGTCAAGATACGTTTTCTAATGTATTAAAACCACCATGTTATTAAGTACACCATAAGGCCCACAAGCTATGAATACATTTTAATCCTCTAATTCATTTTTACTTTCAGTAAGTATCAGAATATATAAATTAGCTTTTACTGCATTTCATTTATATTCAGCACATAAGAGCACAATGTGTTAGTACATAATTATTTATGCTTGGTGAAGTTAATACAAAGATATGATTGATCTCTCACACATATAATTTAGTGTTTGAAGGCTAAGAATGGCATTTGTAAGTCTTTCATGAGGAAGAAATTATCACCAGGTCAACATCAGTTTCATGTATAAATATTTTTTTTAAAACAACTTTTCAGTTTGGTCCTTCTGATATTTATTGGCATTCTAAAGAATGCCCACATTAGTTCATCCACTCTGACTGAAAATTTAGTCCTGCAATTAATTTTGTTCCAGATATTCTGGCATTAGTGGTTTGGAATGACATAGAACAACCAGTTGTCACAAATCTGGTGGGCGAGCTTTGAACATGTTTTTATTTGAAATAATTATATCATTAACCATTTTTAGAATGTATATTTTCAACTATCATATATGTTTCAACTTATCACAATGCATTTTTAAAAGTCAGTGTAATGATTCTAGCTTTTATTGTAGGAATTTTGATAATTCTTTTTAATGCGGGTTTTGAGATGCCAAGTTCAAGAACTAAATATTAATGAAAATATAAGAAAGTTGAATTTTTTTTCAAAAGTAGTCTCGCACAAAGAGGCATTAAACAAGTGGGATTTAGTATTTATTTAAACATCTAATAATTTGAATTTTCAGTGAAATTAAAGAAATCTAAATATTGTAGAAATTACCACACTTTTAAAAGTGTCATTTTAATAGAGGCCTGTTTCAGTTGTCAAAGTTACATGCATTTATTTGAAAAAAATATAGTAATATTTGGTCTTTGAAGACTATATAAAATATTGTCAGACATATACCATGATATAAATTAAAATCATGTTCTGCCTAAATTATGAAATCATAAATCAAGACTTCCATCAGCTTTGCAGTTCTATTATACAGAGTTTTGTTAGTTTTTCTTTCTGGATGAAAAGAAATACAAAAATTATACAGAAATAAAATGGAGGTTTAAAATCCTTCAAATCGGTAAAACAAGCAGTCAGTGTCTTAGCAGTTGTTACAATATCAGTAATGTGCGGGCATGTTAACATATAGAATGTGGATTTATTTTCAATAGCTTTTAAACATTCACCACCCCTCCATCATTAAATAAGTATTTTTCCATTGGAATTAGATAAAGCCAAGTACAAACAAAATGTTATACCAATAGTATGGCCATGGGATTCCATGTTGTCCCTTCTCTTTTTCTCTGCAAGTCTGAAAATTAAATTACTTTTCCTTCCGATGTTGACCAATTTGCAATATCCCATCACAGCAACCCTCGCAAGTTCTGTCTTATTTTAGTTAACAAACCTGATTCTGAAAGCAATCCTTGTTTCTGTTTGTTTTATATTTGGAATTGCAATATATTCAAAATCAAAAGTAGAGGTTTTCAGACCTTTTTTAAAATGTGTAAATGAGGGAAAAAGTAGACCAATATTTGCTGAATATAATGCTCTTTGAACTGAGCCAATGATTATATATATTTGACACAGTTGTTCTTAATATGTCTATTTGATAAACGCTACACGTAGTAAAATATCAGGGAATTACTACTGATGGAGCAAGATAGGCACCTAGAAAATACCTTCAATTTGGAATATTATTGACACTTTGCTCATAAAAACAACAGTTTCCACAGTATTCTTATGAGAACCAGTTTGGTATAGTGGTTATGGCATCAGGCTAGAAACCAGAAGATGGTGAGTTTTAGTCCCGCCTTAACCACAAAGCCAACTCGGTGACCTTGGGCCAATCACAAAGTCCCCATTCTAGGAAGCAGACGGTGTAAACCATGAATGAAACCTTGCCAGGTAAACTGCAGGGGCTTGTCCAGACGGTTGTCAGAAGTCAACACTGAATTGAAGCCATCAAGTATTCTTAGATGAGAAAACACTATGCAGCATTATAAAGTCAGAGTGCATTATTACTTTCTTATAGAGTTCCCAAAATGTAATTATATCAAGAATACGATTGTAAAGTATAGTTAACTTGTTTTTATTTTTCCTGGATTTATTCCTATCTAAGATTCTGCTATAGGTTGCAGCACTTTGTAAGCTACCCCAAGGACTTTTAAAAACCATATTGATAGAACTATCAGATACATATTTTCTCTAGTGCTAACTATAATTTTGGTTTTATGTTGCATATTACTGCTCTTTTAAACACTTTCTCAAGTTCAACAAAACATGTTTTTTATAAAAATCTATAGATACAGATATGGCCATAATAATTCCAGTTATACACAATGAAAGGTCATTCAAAACCAAATAATTTTAGTCCAAAAGGAAAAAATATTGACAAAGCTTCAAATGACTGTTGCTCTTTTTCTTTCCATTGCAAATTTCCTGTAAGTTGATCTTTATTATTATTTTTTTTATCAACCAAGTGTTGCTCCATTGGGTGCGACAGGGAGTTGACTGGCAGGAATCAACCAATTATTTCCTGAGTCTGATATTGTGGGCAGAGAGTGTGAATAACTGGCCTAAAATCACTTAACTGATCTAAGGCAGGATTAAAATTCACATGCTTCTGGTTTCTAGCCTAGTGTCTTAACCACTAGTCCAAATTAGCCTCTTTTGCATTGCAATATTTTGTTTTTGCATCTGAATAAAAACATTTTTTCCCTTCCAGGTTTCTTGCAGTTACACAGTTTTCTCCTACACATGCCAGAAAAGCCTTTCCTTGCTTTGATGAGCCTATCTACAAGGCCACATTTAAAATCAGCATCAAACATCAAGCAACTTATTTATCTTTGTCCAATATGCCAGTGGAAACTTCTGTTTCTGAAGAAGATGGATGGGTTACGGATCACTTTACACAGACTCCACTCATGTCCACATATTATTTAGCTTGGACTGTTTGCAATTTTACATACCGTGAGACTACCACAAACAATGGTGTTGTAGTAAGTATTGCTCAGTCTACATAATTTCATTGGGAAACATTTTGGGAATAAACACGACATGTTCAGATAAAAGTGTTTAGTTATTCAGCAATGTCTCTTTGGCTCATGACCATTTCTGTTTAATTTATAGATATCCAATTAGCATCTTATACCGACAGTCTGCAATACCTGCTTAATCTATCAGAGTCAGAAAAGAGAATATAGGATTGAGCTGTTGAAGCAGCTTTAAAGATTTGTTGCATCTTTTAGTATAGGAAAATTATTTTATTTATTTGTGTTTATTTATTTAATTTATAGCTTGTGGAATCTGTAGTTCTCAGCAGCTAGCATCATCTATAGAAATTAGTCAAAGGCACTGTTATTATTAAGAGCTTAGGTCTTGAACTTCATCGTTCTTTACTTTATTTATTTTCAAAATTTGTATGCCATCTTTCAAAATCAGGTTTTCTCATGGATATTTAGTTAGTAATGAAGAGTTCCCCCCCCCTTTTAAAAGTACAGTAGTACCTTGGTTCTTGTGATTAATTGGTTCTGGAAGTGTGATGAGTAGCAAAAATGAAAAGTACCAAACAATTTCCCCCCAATAAGGAATAATATAGTGAATCAACAAGTTTTAGCTTGTGCATCGAGTACCAAACAAATGAGTACTGGGAAAAAATTTTCACATCAAAATGCCAAATTTGACCAGTTTTAAAGCAGTTGAGTACCAAGGTACCACTGTAAACAGTGATTTTAAATATATTTCTCACCATGCCTGAATTATTGTAAGGTTCAGAATTCACATATCAGTCTACTGAAGGCTAATATTTGTTCTTAAGATCAACAGTGGAACTAACTACAAATTATGTGAAGCATTCTGGAGTTGTCAAATGCTTTGTGGTCTTCTAATTAAGCCATTCTATTTTCTCAATAAAGGACTTTATTATTTGAAGCTGATTGTGAAGAAGAAGCATCAATATAGTTGTCTCAATAAGAAATTAGCTATTGCTAGAATTGACCACCTATTTCTATTCAAATTTATTACCTTGAAAAGTTCTACTATTAACATAATTCGCATTTCTATTCCAGGATGAAATTTTTAATAATTCTTCCACCAAACCTTTCTATGGCTCCATTCTATTATGTCTATAGACATACGCTTAGCAAGAATGCAAGATTTCTGATTGGATTTTCAGCTATATTTTTACAACGTTGATGAGTAGGTTTTATAATGTATTTTATAATGTATAATGCATACACATTTTTTGGGAAGTATTTCATTTACATTTATATTGTACCTCATCCATTTGACTTTTACATCATAACCTTCACTTGGTATTCCAGTTGAAGGAGATATTCACTTATGGCTTATAGGAATTGGCAGAAAGGTACATACTTAATGTATTAATGGAAGTCTACTGATGTCAGGTTCCTTTTGTGTAAAAATATCATATATGTAACTATGTAACAAACCAAAATATATACAAACAATTTTGCCTGCTAAATAGATGATTTAAAACAAAACTTCTGTCAATTCACATTCCTGTTGAAAGTCAAATGGGAAAAATGTTCTTTTGTTTAGTCCAAATTGTGGTAGTAATAAAATTGCAAATCAAAGACAATGTTAGAGAAGTTTTTCATCTGTTTACATTTTTACTAGGATATGTAAAATATATGTACAAATAATTGTTTGCATTATACAGCTGTTTTCATGTGATCTGTAGTGAATCAAGGCACATATTTTAGTCCATGCACCAAGAACAGCATATTTAATTGATTTTTTCCCATCTACCCAATGTTCTCTCATTCACTATTACTATACATTAATCCATGTGCTTCATTCCAAAATCTTACCAAAATCATCCTTTAGCTTCTTTCTCAATTGCCACCGCTAATATTATAGCACAACATATCTCATTGGCTGACTCGTCCACGCTCTACTTATTCTAGTACTATCCTTCCCTCCTGCATGGGTACAAGGGAATGTTGGCTACATTCCACAGTATACTCTCCATTTATTTCAGACATCAAGAAAACTCAAAGGACTTGGCCTGCATTCAACACATTGACTGTAGATAGAATGTGAGGAATATGCTGTGCTGGAATATCTGGGAGGGAGCTAAAAGGAAGTAGAAAAGAGGAGGCACAGAAAGATGTGCAGTAGTAGTTGGGCCATTGGAGTAAGCCACAGTGGAAGCTACTAAAGGAAAGGGGGGTGAGTGGGGCAATGCATATCAGCCTTTCATCACTTGACCCACTCAGATTTGATTTCACCTAAACTCCACAACAATCAAACAATTGAAATAGTTTGGCAGAACTTTTGGTATTGTATTCTAGTTTCAAAACAAAACATTTTTTTCTGTTTCCTACGCACTCTTAATTTTTACATTTGTTATGTCAGGTTTGCATATGCAATGGTTCAGATGTATAGTAGAATAGAATAGAATAGAATAGAATAGAATTATTTATTGGCCAAGTGTGATTAGACATATGAGGAATTTGTCTTTTGGTGCATCTACTCTCTGTACATAAAGAAAAAATAAAATACATTCATCAAGAATCATAAGACACAACACTTAGTGATAGTGATAGTTACTAATAAGCAATCAAATCATACTAGAAAACAAAACAATATAAATTGTAAAGGTACAGGCAACACGGCTATAGTCATAAGTGGGAAGAGATAGGTACTAGGAAGGATGAGAAGAGTAATAGTAATACAGTCTTAGTAAATAATGACAGTGTTGTGGGAATTAGTTGTTTAGCAGAGTGATAGCATTCGGGGGAAAAAGTGTCCTTGTGTCTAGTTCTGGTGTGCAGTGCCCTATAGAGTCGTTTTGAGGGTAGAAGTTGAAACAATCACAGCCCTTTTTGATTCATGCAGTCTATAGGTCCTCAATGGAAGGCAGGTTGGTAGCAACTGTTTTTTCTGCAATTCTAACTATCCACTGAAGTCTTGTATGGTTGCAGAGCCAAACCAGACAGTTATAGATGTGCAGATGACCGGCTCAATAATTCTTCTGTAGAACTGAATCAGCAGTTTTCTGAGTTGGCGCAGAAAGAACATTCTTTGTTGTGCTTTTTGATGATGTTTTGATGTTAGATATCCATTTTAAAACTTGAGATATGATAGAACCAAGAAACTTGAATGTCTCTACCGTTGATACTGTGTTATCTTGTATTGTAAGAGGTGATTGTATAGGAGGGCTTCTCCTAAAGTCTACCACCATTTTGAGTGTATTTAGTTCTGGTAGCACCACAAGGCTAGTTGTTTAACCTCCCATCAGTATGTAGATTCATTCGAGATAATGATGAATCTGCAGCAAAGAGATTAAATTAGATTGGAAGTTTATGACTGACTTAAGGTCTTTTCAAGTCTGGACTGAGATTCCAACTGTAAGATCACATGCTTTTTGGAAAAACACTTTATTTTTAAGCAATGACATATACACTGTCTTGTCCTCTGATTTTGGTGGTATAAATTCTATTTAAAAGCAAGTTGTTAACATTTATAGGAGGGATCTCCTGCAGATGTAATGCATAACATTTATTTCATTTTGTTCAGTGGGATCTACCTTGTAGTAACATTGTTTGAGATTTCAGGTTTAATTTGTTTGTTTGACTGAAGGCCAGCCCACTGACAGTTATCTTAAAATCAACTGGATTGCAAAACTATAATACATATTTTCCTTCTCATCACAGAAAATATTGTGAAAGTAGGAATTGTTTCCTGACATAATTCTCAGAAAGGTATATTGCAGTTTTTGAATTATATTACTTAGCTTTCATTTGAAGTTCCCCAAAGCCAAATCACAATTTGCATTGACTTGAAGAATGAATTATCAGTTGAGAATATATTTAGTGGTTATAGTACAGCAAATTCATTTGGTGACCTTATTTTACCTGATACCTTTTTTCAAAAGTATGTGGATAATTACATTTCATACAGGTATTTCTGGCTACTAGATGTCTTTCAAATGAGAGAAAAGAATACTTTTCTTCAAAAATTGGGCTTGATTGGACTGTGCTTTCCCTGAATCAGAATAATTTATGGTGATTTTCACCTGAATAAATTTCAAATCCATTACTAAAGAGCAGTGATACACTAGTATAATGCTATAGATCAACAGCATTTATTTAAATGGTCTTTCACTCAGAGAAGTTATTATAATACCATATGCAACTATTCTATGTAGAGCCAGCATAGCAATGGTACAGTTTTCATTCTAAGTGCCTGTATTCATTAAGCAGGAAGGAAAGAGGAATGTTAATGCTTAAGAATACCATTTGGTGATGCTTCAATTGGAACCTGTAATACTGTTTATTTGTCAAATTTGTATGGATACCTATCTCACAAAAAAGTGACTCTGGGCTCTGATACAAACATTTAATAAAATTAATAAATATAACATTTTAGTTATGTCAAGTATAAAAACCATAAAAACAGGACAAGATAATAGCCATCACCAGAATTCCCTGGTCCCCTAGAATCTTCAGGCCTGAAGCCATAGTAATGTTCTGTGGGGGCTGTGGAATGTTAAGAGAATATCAGTTCTGTTGAGAGAAAATTCCATACGGTGGGCACCATGGCAGAGAAGTGCGTAGTTCAGATCTGGTGGGATAGGGTTCCAATCTATAGGAGAGGGTGCCACAGATGGCCACATGTCATGAAGGGATTTAGATTTAAAAGCAGCACCTTGATTTAGACCCAGAAGCAAATTGGCAACCAATGTAGCCCACAGAGCAGAAGTGTAATGTGCCATACTAAGGTCACACGTAACTGCCCGCATTGCTGCATTTTGCATTGGCTGAAGCTTCTGGATATGCTTTACAAGAAGCCCCATGTAGATGGCATTACAGAAATCTGAGCAGGAGTTTACCAGGGAATGAATTACAGTGGACAGTCCTCTCCCATCCACAACTGACACATAATACAAAGCTGTGCAAAAGCCCTCCAAGAAACAGCTACCATTTATTCTTCAAGAAGGATTCATGAGTCCAGGAGGGACTTCTCAATTCTATCTGGGGCCGTGCTACCCCACCCAGCACCAAAGATGGTATAGTGCTAGAATTGGAACATTCCCAAGTCCAAAGCTACTTAGTCTTGCCAGGGTTCAACTGAAATCTGTTGTTTCTCTATCAGATCAGTGGTGGGATTCAAATTTTTTTACTGCCGGTTCTGTGGGCATCGCAGGGGAAGGATACTGTAGAATCTCCAGTCATAGGTGGTATTTGTCGGTTCTCCGAACTATTCAAAATTTCCACTACCAGTTCGCCAGAACTGGTCAGGACCTGCTGAATACCACCTCTGCACCAGACCATCACAGTCTTTAGGCACTAAGACAAGATGTTCATGGCATTGCTTTATTCACCAGGGGCAGAAATATATGACTGGGTATTACTGAGTGCTAGAGAGGTTTAAACTCATTGCTTGACTGTTACATGTAGAGTGTGCAGAGAAACCTGTCATAAGATTTTTTTTAACTTATAAAAAGAAAAGTTACTGTGCACATTGTAGAACTTCTACAAGGAGTTTCTTGAATGGATTAGATTGGAAATGTAGCTGGTTACTGTATATATCACAATAGTTAAGCCCATGTCACACTGCACCAACGGATGGAAAGAAGATGCAAAATGGAGAGAAACACTTGCCATCCATTGGTTAACGCGATGCTTCCGTTCTGTACTCACTGTGTCCGTTTTTCATCCTCTTATCCATCCTAGATCCGTCGACTGAGGTTGCATCTGCTCAAAATTTTGAGCTTGCTCAAAACTTTTTGCAGCGGGAAAATGCTATTTTGAGCGCAACGGCACGGGGATAATAAAACAAAACAAATGAAAATAAACACCATCCGTTCTACATCCACCTCATCGTTACACATCGCTATATCCTCTAGGGCTTCCGAACTGCCGCATCCGTGCATACTCACAATCGCTCCAGCGGAAAACGCGACAACAGGGAGGAATGCGAAAGACGCGGGAACGGACACGTCAGCATTAGCTAGCATGGCGACGGAGGAAGAGCGATGAAAGCGGCATGGCAGCTCACATATAAAGAACTAAAAACGGAAAAAAACGTTTTGCAGAGGCGAACGTTATTTCTCGCGATATTTAGATGTTTATGCAGGATGCTAGAGATGCAAAATGACACCGGAGCGAAAAAATGATAATTTCCTATAAAAAGGGGGAGGAACTGCACCTGGGCAATCTCACTTTCAGTCCATTTAGCCTGCATGCTGCCAGGACCTCTTTCAAGCCTTCATCTTGCTCTTGGCTCTTCCACCAGCAATCCAGTCTTATATCTACCCTTGGCATTGTAACCACACTCCTTTGCGTAGCCCACCATTCATTCTCAACGGTGCAAAGCCATACTACAGGCTCTTTTCACCTGGTTCTACGAAGAAAAGGATGTGCCATAGAAGTGTCTGGGTCCGAAGATGGTATTCAGGGCAGAAGCAGAGTACGGACTGTTACAAAACAAAAGCTGATGGTGGAGCTGAGAAACGAAGACCCTCGGTTACATTCAGGAACTTATTGAGGGATGCGCCAGCCATGTTGAACCAAAAGTTGTGGAGCGGCTGAAACCCAGGTTGAAGCAGCAAAGCACCAACTTTCCGCCCAGCCTAGGACCGTGGGCTCAAGGTTGGCACTTAACTCTTGCGCCACCTGGCCTCCGAGGACCACGTACAGGAGCATGCAGTTTATGCGCTGGAGCGGTTGCCCAACACAACACCATTTCAGCATGTGGTCAGAGAAGTTGCAGGCCATCTCATCGAGAAAGGAAACCTGGAGAAGCTTCTCCCAGATGCACCCTCCACTGAAGAAGATGGAAGAAAGTTGCCGAGCAAGTGGTAATAGAAGTGGATACTTCCTCCACACCGTTGAGAGCCATAGCATGGCAAAGCACGTGCGCCTGCAAAAGCTCCAGCCAGTCAGGGGTCCACTTATTTCAAACTACAAATGGCTTACATTCAGCGTCATCCTCTTCCGCCATGTTCGATGCTGGGGGACTACAAGTTTCATGTACATCGATGCCTTCAGCAACTCATCTTTTCAGATGCACCAGTATTACAACGCAGGTCAACCTCAAGGGAGGGCTTTGGAACGGCAAACCTTCATCATGCGGCTTTTCCAGATCCAGACCCTAGCCCAACGCACACACAAGAATGTGTCCCTAACTTCATTGGGGGATGCGCGCTTCTCCTCAGAACCTAACCTGCTTTGAAGCCTTCCCACTTCCCAGGATAGGCTCACCCTAGAAGAGAGGATCTTTCAACTATACAGCGTTGTCCAAAAGGGCAAGCGCGGGTTGTTGGAGAACGCCTTTGGGCATTCTGGTCAACAGGTTCCAGGGTACTTCTCACCACCATGCAGCATCGCCCACAAGGACGTGAGGAGGATCGTGGAAAGCTTGCTGGCTCCTGCACATTTCTCATGCGTCACCCACACTACCCAGTCGTTGCGAAACAGCCTCCTGGACTCCAACAAGGGCACGGGACATGCGAGCCTGGCGGAATGGAGGCAAGGGCGAAACCTGATAGCACCACTGTGGATTGCAAGGCCCCAACAGAGCCTCACGTGAAGGAAGAAGCAGCGCAACCTCCTGAGGACACTGTGCAACTCCAGGCTGGAGCAGTGGAGTGGAAGACAGGATGGATAGATGCTTTAATGGATGCTTCCTATCAGCCTGTCTCATCACACTGATGAGTTGGGCCATGGTATGTGGTGGGCCTACAATTGAACCAGGGATTATAATGAAGAGTTGTTGTTTATTTGAAATGTCGTGGATCAATGCTACATTTGCCTATGATAATGAAGGGGCAAAGGTGTCCACCTGGGAGGGTGGACCATTACAGGCCACAGTATGCTTGCCACTGGAGGGTTTATCTATCCCACAGCTATAACCCATCCCAAGGTATCCCTGCCATCCCACAGCTATTACCATCCAAAAAGTATTCCCTGCCCATCCACTTGTAATCTTAACCCATCCCAACAAGCATTCAAAAGCGCTTAAAAACCATTTCTAAAAGTTTCACAAGCTTTATTACAAAAATTAAATGAAAGCAAGTGTGTGAAGGAAAGATAATCTGTTATTAATAAACAAGCTGTAAAACAAAATCACCCAAGTCAAGTGTCCAAAGAAAAAAATAAAGTCAACAGGTAGCCACCCAGCCCTCTGGGCACTCTTCTGGTCACTCTGAGGCATGCCCAGTCTCAGGGCCGTGAAGGGTCCAGGTGCTGTGGCAGGTGGCTGCTGCTGGGAGTGCTGCGATCTGAGCACCATTGGGTGCCTAGAACCGAGAGAACAACAGAGAGCAAAAAAGAGAAATAAAGATAAGAATAGAGGAAAAGAAAAAACATAAACATAAACAAAGAAACGAACATAAGAAGCAAATCAGATACCTAGATATAGTGAATAAGAAGAGCACAACAACAATATATCACATAACCTAGCATCGGTGTCAGCCCCAACGGATGGCAGAATAGATTCCTAGGCTGGGCTGGCTGTGGGGTGGAGGAAGGAGCAGTGTAAGTTGGGATGTCTGGCTCTGCAGCTAGCGAGGTGAGGCGGGGGGGTGCGGCGGGGGGTTTTTTTGGCGGCATCTGTGTTAGTATTTTAGCGTGGGTGGCATCTGTTCAGTGCTGGCCATCGGTGGCGTGGCGTGGCATCTGCAATGGGTGGCATCGGTGGCATCAGTGGCACTGGTGGCATCCGATTACCTGTGCCTTGCGACTGCGTGCAATGGGCTGCCTGTGCTGCTGACCTCCTGTAGCCAGTAGCCTTGGTAGTGTGAGGCCTGTGGAAAAGCCTTGGAAGGCATGAGACATCACCTTGGGGTGGAGGAAGCAGGGGCCTGGACTGGGTGGGAGCAGGTTCAGCTAGGTACTGGAGGGTGTGAAGAAGATCGGTGATTCCTGTCCTTTCACCACCTGGTACTGCTGTTTCCAATATGTATGAAGGGTCTGCGTTGACGTAGGTGAGGAAGGCTTGTGCGTTGGAGGATGGGACGTTGGTGTGTACCAAAAGCTGAGAGAGGAGATCTACGCTGCTTCTGATGGTGTCCCTGTCTCCAGCGGACAGTGATGGCTCTGCCTCTCTGCTCTGCCCTCGGTGGAGCTGGAGGCTGGGGCGTGGATGCGGGTTGGCCTGTGGTGGAAGTGTCCTCTCCTTGCTCCCAACTGCATCAGGGCGTCCTCCACGCCACTCCGCCCATGGGTAGTACAGCTGTCGGGGGGTCTCCGTCATGCATGCTCACAGATACCTGCCGACACAGGAGCTGACTCTTTGCCAGAAGAGGGACTGCTCTCAGCAGGACTGCCTGAGAAGAGAGGTTGTGAGAGGGCTTGCTCCTCGGTGGCAGATCTCACCTCCAAGAAGCTGCACTGGCCTCCCCCAATTCACGTAGGTCTCTCTGTCTGTCAGCTTGACTGCGGCCGGCAGATTTCTTGAGGTGCAGCTTCCCGTACCAGTGTGCATGTGCTATCCACCAAGCCGAGGAGCACTCTTGAGTGTAAGCCCAGGGCTCGTCCCCTTCTCTCTCCAAGCAGCCTGTTCCTCTTGGTGTCTCGATAAGAACCTGTGTCTCTTCGCCCAAAGATATTCATTCTCCTCAGCCACTCCAGCACCTCCTCCTCATGCTTCCTCTATGGTTGTCAAGTGTATTGCCCTCCTCTCCTTGCTTTCACGCGTCTGCCTTCTTCCCCCCCCCCTGGCAGGGCCATATTGGCCCTCATCAGAGGAGCTTCGAGGTTGTAGGGGCCTGCTCCTCCACACCACCACACCCACCAAGCAGCAGCAACAAGACAGTAGCAGCAAAAGCAGGACCAGCAGCACCAGGAGCACAGCAGCACCAACCAGGACCAGGAGCACCAGCAGGCCAGGAGCACCAAGCAGACCAGGAGCACAGCAGCAACAGCAGGACAGGAAGCAGTGCCAGCAGAGTAATCCCAAAGCAGAAGCCCCAGCACCATTCTGGAGCAGTGCAGCAGAGTAAGCCCCAAGGCAGAGGCCCAGCCACCAGGAGAGTGCCAGCAGAGTAAGCCCCAGCCAGAGCCCCAGCAACCATGAGGCAGTGCCAGCAGAGTAAGCCCCAGCAGAAGCCCCAGCACCAAGAAGCTGTGACAGCAGAGTAAGCGCCAGCAGTAAGCTCCACACCAGAAGAGCGACACCGAGCAGGCAGAAGCCCCAGCAGAAGCAGAGTCAGGGCAGGGGTGGTGGTGGGCCCTAATCCCTCTTGCCAGGGCTGGGCAGGCAGATTGGCATGAGGCTTTCTCTTCTTCCCCATTTGTTGTTGGGTTGTTGGGCTTGCTGGCTTGGCTGGCTGGCTGGTTGGTTGAAGCGTGTTCTGCAGCAGGTCTTTCCTCTGAATGGTGACCTGCTTTCGAGCTTGCTTCCCTTATATCCACGGGGCTTGACGCAATGCAGTCCCCCCCACATGCGCAGTGAATGCTGTGCATGCCGCTCGGCTTCGCTCCGGGCTTCGCTCGGCATCGCTTCATCCGCTAGCGCATCCGCTCTGCATCCGCCTCTTTCCGCTGCGCATCCGCTTCGGCTGTGCTCCCCGTGAAGCCTGCCGGATGTGCCATCCGCTCCAATCCGCTTCCATACTCTAGGCTTCCGTGGAGCATCGCTTTCGATCCTGGCTACGTCCTCCAACCCGTCCATTTCTTTCCATTGTCTGCTTGGTTATATGCAAATTCGGGGCACTTTTGAGAGCGGATAACAACAGATGGAACATTTTCTCATCCGCTGTGTCCTTTTTACAAAAGTTTTGCATCCGTCGGCCAATGTGACAGGGCCTTTATATACAGTATTATCTCCAGTATCAGAAACAGTGTGCCTGTTGGTATTATTTTTGAGGACTGTTAGTGGGAAATGTTAATGTTCTTGTAGTCTTATCCTAGGTATCTGTTTGGTTACTCTGAAGAACAAAATCCTGGCTTGAATGGAAGCTTACATGCTGACAGTGCAAAACCACAAAATAAATATTTGCAAGGTGAACTATCCATGTATACAAAATCAGGTTGCTGATTTCATTAGTTAAATAACCTTATTTGAAATGTAAAACTTGATGGAAGAGCTATTCAGTCTTTTCTATTTGCTTCTCACATCCCTTGCCTTATATATTTCTCTGTCTTCACTTTCCTTCTGGTTATGAAGATGGCATACAACCCTGAAAGACTGGTTGGATAGGTTGAGAATATGTCTTACCCCAAATTCACCAGTATTATAGCATATTGATCCTGGCATATTATTCAGGGATAGGCTGGGCTATCAATGTAATAAGCTGTTCTTTGAAAAATAGATTCAGCCTTTGAAACCAATGTTTAATTCTTAGGTTGAAAAGTAAAAATCCACATGGATGTTAAAATTCTAAAATAATAAAAAGACTTAAGGCTATGGCACAGTCTGGGGTTTTTTTTGGACTGAAATATCATGGTAACTTTGGGGGACGAACCTTATTTTTCTTGCCTTTTCAATGGTTTGCTTTGAATTCCAAGGGAATAATTGCAAGTGAACAGTTTATTTAACTTCTTTACCATTCCTGGAGTATCTATAAGCAGCTCACAATTCGCTTCCAGTTCATTTGTTATTCAGATTTACTGAACAATTGTCACTATGTATTTTGGAACTGACTGCAGATATTCTGCACTTCAGCTCTGTATTGTATAATACTGTGTGCCAATAAAACATATATTTATGCAGTACCAGTTTTTAGTTTCTGTAGATATTTTTCCCAATTTAAAAAATAACTGTCTTTAGCAGTGTGAACACTATTATATCTATTGATATAATAAATTAATTTGAAATTCAAATGAACATTGTACTATTCATGCAGAAGAAATAGCTAGGAGAGGTAGTGGTGTGATCCACTTTTCCCTTGATACTTTTAAAAACTCTGAATTATCCTGAATCACTCCATATTATCTTATCTGCTTGTTTTCACAATCTGTATTTATTTTGATTACTCTCTAATAACCTCACCTTGTAATGACCTTGATACACATGCACCTGCTTTCCCAGAATTATGTTGCTTATCTCAACTTTATTGCTGTAATGAACAGATGTATAACTTTTCAAAAGGAAGGATGAATTTCTAAGTGTCACAAAAAGGCATTTCCCCTGGAATGTTCTTTGCAGAGATCTCCAGGTGCTAAATTAGATCATCACCTTTCACTTATGACAAAAAATATTTAAGCTAATGGAGGCCACAGGATGATAGGGAACTTTAGCAGAGACTTAAATGGGAAGGTGAAATATTCCAGCTAGCATGATAAAGAGGGTCTGTCCAGAGTCTTTTTCAGATTTCCTGTCTGCAGAAAGACTTTAGTATACCTTGTCTTGTATTTTATATTACTTCGATACACTTTCGGGCTCTTTGCTTTTTGTGTTTATTGCTTGAACATTAAAACAACCTACTGGTACTGAACTGGCTATTGGGCAATATAACAAACATTTACTATGAGTTAAGCAGATCTGCATGCAATTGTAGTTCATTGTGGGTATAGTCTATTCTGCAGAATTTCATTATTGCCGTCCTTTAGATGTGCTAAGAATTCTAGATACTGGTGAAACCATTCTGGTATTCAAGAGGATTCTAAAATCATTAAAAATCACCAACTAATTTTGAACTTTGATACAAAGCTATCTTTTCTGTCAAAGCTTTAAGTCACAAAGAACTCCCTGAGGAATACAACTGTTGATGTTATACATTAGTGACTAAATAGCAAGTACAGTTGTTTTTAAAATGTATTTTTGTTTCAATAAGTATTCTAGGATAATGGTGACTAAGACCTGGAATAAAATTCATTGTGCTAGACTATTTGGTTTCTTTCAGCCAAGGCTATCTTGGATAAAGGGATAATTCAAAAAAACAAAATACAAATCTGGGAACAAAAGTAAAATATAAATTTGATCAATAAATATAAAATTAACACATTTTAGAGATTTTAATTGCTTGCTTGCTTAAAGCACTTAAAATCTTTAATTTTAATAATTGTCTCAAACTAAATTAGCTCCAAAGTGGCTGTGTCTGTTTAACTGAATTCTGCAGAATGGGAAAATATAATTGTTTATGAAGTAGTAGTGACATGTTGTTGAAATTCCAATTAAGATGATAAAGACTTTAAAAAGATTCAATGAAGTGAGTTATCATGTAACACAAATTGCCTGGTATTTTACAAATTACAACTTACATATTCATGCGTAGAACAATTTTAATGGAAAGAAGTGTCTGGAATGGGCAGAAAGCAGTGATATATTTTATTCTATGGCTTTTGGGGATTGCATTTCATTTCTTAAAACATTTTCATCCAATAGAATTCCAGAAGATGTCTATTTATCCACGAGCTTGTATCTTGAACATGAATATGAGGGGGTATGATTTGAAACTAATGGGGAAAAGGTTTGGGAGTCTTGCTGATTAATGCTTTACTGCTTTAAATACATAATTCTTAAAGGTGCTTTTTAAAATAAATGCACGTTGAAAATAGTTGCATTTTAATATGATTTTGCAAGTCATTAGCACTTTGCTCTTTGACATCTTGAGTAGATTTCAATGGTTGAAGACCAGAAGAATACAATTAAAAAGGATTATTAATTTTTAATCTAATAAAATATTTTTCTTGAATTTTGCAATACTATCTTATTGATTTTGAAGTATTTTACTTGATTCTGCATGAAACATTGCTTTTACTACTCAAGAGCAAATAAAACTTCTTACTACTTTTAATAAGCAAATGACTGTGTGTATAACGATAACTTCAATTTTGCAAATGAATCTGGAGAAAATGGAGTATGCTAAAGCCCATGAATTGCAAGCATATAGTCAGCAATTATTGATCAGTAATTTGAATTTGGAAGCTGAAGGCATCAGGAAAATATTGTCCATGTATAATGCTTACTTCCCAAAAAATAAAATAAAAAATCCTCAGTCAGCAGTTGTGGTCATATTATTTAAATGAATAAATGTAATATAAATTTTCTGCATCTCTATGAATTGAATGTAATTTAATGGAAATGTTAGATGCCACATATAAACCCATTGCCTACAAATAGTTTTAAATAGAAAGTATGGGAAATGCATATAAATGTAGTTGAATCTACAATCTGCTGCATAATAGTAATTTTTCACATATTAATCATGTGATTGATGCAGGTAGTCTTTAACTTATGACTGTAATTGAGGCCAGAAATCCAGTTATAAATGATTACATTTATAAATTGAGGCACACAGGAGACCAGAAGTATTTTTCTGGCCTTTTTTGTTGTGGTTGTTAAGCGAGCGCTTAATCATTAAATAAACCCTTTAGTCATTAAGTGAATGCAACAATCATTAAGTAAACATATTCATTCCAATGGGCATTTTTTTTTGCTGGAAACTAGCAAAAACCATCACGTATTGCAGTCATATGACTGTGGGAAATGGTGACAGGTTGTGAAGCTGATTGGCCTGACATGTGGTGATCCTAATTTGAAACAGACATACATTGACTGGAGGTAGGTTGGAGATATCTGTAATTGCAGTGACTTTTATACTACTGGTAATTTGAGTGCAATACTCACAATGCTTTTACTTTTTTTTTCATTTTAGGCAGTTCTGCAATAGTGGTATAACTTTAGGTAGAGAATAATTATTTTCAGGGAATGGTTGTCTGTGGAACTAACTGTGTGAACTTTTTCTAGAAAGTTGGTACTGGAGAGTTAGCAAGTTGCTATGACAAGGAAAGGCAAGATTAGCTACAAGCAAACTAATTGCTAAAAGGATGAAAGAAGAGAGGGTCTTCATGGAAGGAAAAGAATCGCTGCAGGAAAGCAGGAAAACAGTGAGCAACCAGATCAAATCTTGAACATCTCCAATTCTAAAGGTTAATTTTCCACTGGCAAAAAGTAATTTAGAAGCTAAAGAATGAGATCTATTTGTGCTTCTGGTTTGAGCTTCTTCGGCAACAGACCAAACCCGCATCTCTGTGCGGTTTTGATCTCTGCTCGCTGCTGAAGTGCTCTAAGCCAGCTGGTTTTGGGGCTAGGCCACCCTGTAGAGGTGGTGAAGAAGGGGGAGACTTCCTGCAGGGTTGAGGAGAGCTGCAGCTCTCCTCCCCAGCTGGCCATTACTCCCTTTCCTGAAGGCAGTTGTAGCAGTGGTCAGAAATGGCCACCACAAAGAAGAACTCAACCGGAAAAGAATGTGCCAGGAAGAAGCATAAGAAAGAAGAAAGTTTTGGTTGACCGCTCGTCAAACAGCAAAAGCAACGAAATAAGGTACCCTGGAATTTGAAGCTATAAAAAAAACCCAATAACATTTGTTCCCTAAGAAGATTTTCTAAGCTGCTTAAGGAGAGAGAAAAGGGAAAGGATTTGTTTTTTTTTTCTCCTTTTCAATATTTACAGCCTAAGAGAACTTAAGCAAGAATTGGAAAACCACTTTGACATTAATAGGCATTTAATGCTGAAAATAAAAAGTCAAAGGGAAAATAAAAGATTTTGGATAATTAAAAAGCTTTTTTGAAAACAGGAAAAGAAGAGAAATAAGAATAAAAGGGCAGGAATCTGGAAGGAGGAGACTGCCTGGAATTAAAAAAGAAGCTGACAGTAAAATTCTCAACAAGACTTCAAAAAGATACAATCTTAACTGAAACATTGCAACAAAATAATAAAACCCAGGCAAGAGAAAGTGAAAAAAAGAAATAAGAAGAAAACAGCTTGGGACTATTAGCGATTACTTGGTGAATCTCTGGATTTTTGGTTATTGCATTTTGAATGACTAAAATCAAATCGGGCGGTTGTTTAAAACTGTTTAAAGTGGCTCCACTTTTAGAGAACTGAAAATGGAACTTAAAAGTGCAAAGGAAGATGCGCAAAAGGAAGAAGTTTATTTTGGCTTCATATTTCAGTTCTTAGAAATGTAGATTTGAACTATGAGAAAACAAACAAGAAACACCTGCAGAACAAGAAGCCATCTCAATGAACAAGTAATCTTAGGTGGGGGAAAAAAAAGGAAAGGGGGGAAAGAGAATGCGAAAGGTTCTAAGATTGGGAAAAACAACCCAAAAAAAGGAATAGAGTGAAAAAAAAATAAGTTATAAAATCAGAAAGCAAACAGAGAGGGAAAATGGCAGAAGGAGAGAATTTTCAAAGTAGAGAGGACAAGGGGGTAAAAAAGGGAAGAAGAAGAAGAGAGGGAAAGAAAGAAAGGAAAAGAAGTTATAAAAGGACAGACACAAAAATATAGAGAAACAGGGCCATTTAATAATAATGGCGCTGAAAATTAATTAAAAAGGGAATTCGCAAAGCGTACATAAGATGGTATTGTTATATTAGAAATAGAAATAAATTTCAGAAAATATGAAACAGTGTTATGATAAAATGTTTTTGATTAAAAATAGTTTAACATAACTTAGTGAATTGCTTGTCAAATAAATAAATGTAACAAAATGAATATTTAATGATTTACAAAAATATGTGAGAGAAATAAGGAAATTAATATGGAAATTATATGTGTCTTCCAGGAAAGTATGATATTTAATTGAAAAGAAATGTTAAAGATGTAAAACTTATTTGGAATGTAATTGAGGGTTTATAATTACATATATTTTAATCCTTTTTTTTTTTTAAAGAAATACAGTGTGTATCATAAGAATGTACCAAGCAGAATTCTATTGGAAGCTATGTATTATATTGAAGGTCAAACCTTAAGGTATAATATGGAAGTTTAAATAAAGAGTGAATGGATATAATTAAAAGAATAACGGTGTCATATCCAATTAGTAATTAACAGGAGAAAATTTGTTTACTGAGAAAAGATAATATGAAATTTGAAACGAAACAGACAAAAGTATAAATATAATGATTTTGATTGAGGATTGAGATAATCAATATACCAAATTTGAGAAAATTAAAAGAGGGGAAAAACTATATAGAAAATGTTAGTAGAATAGTTATAAGATATGGAATAGAACACAAAAATGGTATGAAAATTGAGTTTTGTGTCTGTACAAAGAGAAGTTCAACCTGGGACCATGCTATTTCAAAAAAAGATGTTTATATTGTATTTTTGTGCTGTGTGAAAACCTAAATAAAAACTTTATTTAAAAAAAAAAGAACGAGATCTATTTGGCTTGCTTGTATGTGTACTTCCACAAGAGATTGTGTTATTCTAAAGAATATTTTACCTTTGTTATAATTAATTGTTTTTAGTCAGGAAAAAACTCCATATGTTTGCATTGCTTGAAGTAATCCTTCCAATGTGTAGCCTGAATCTTGAAATCTTTTCCATTTAGCAGAGTGTTCTGGGGAATGTTGTGTGTGTGATGTAAATATTTTAAAAATTTGAATTTTATATATGCCACTTACATTATTGAGCTGCAAGGAATTAGAAGAGAAATCTTTTGGGTTATCTGTCTCTGGCTATTGCTGGAATTAGTTTGCGTGAATTACAACATATAATTTTGTCAGAAGAAAAGTTCATTTTCAAAAAGTTCTGAATAATCTCTTAAAATAAGTCATGGATAAATTTTATCTGCTGGGTTCTGATTCATTCTGTATTATATATTAGCTACCTAATATGCAGTTTATGGAAATTTGTTGCTTGAAATCGAAACGTTGAATATTTTTTTGTAATCTTTTGAACCCAGTATTGGATGTAAAGAACATGGCACACTGAACCAACGGATGCAAAGAGGATAGTAAAAAACGGACAAAAAAGCTTTGCCATCATTTGGAAAAATGCAAATGTAGCTCACTGCCTCCGTTGGCTTCCTCCCTATTCCTCCAGCATCCGTTTAATGCGACGTTTCATCCACTCCCAAAAGTTTTGGGCTGCCAAAACTTTTCGTTGGAATGTATCCAGTTCGTCATTCTGCAATCCGCTACGCATCCGCTAGGCATCCGTTACACATCCGTTACGCATCCGTTACAACATCCGTTACGCAATTCCGCTATTATTCCGTCTAGGCATCCGCTATGCATCCGCGCAACTCCATCCGCCGGACGCAGGGGGGAGGAAGCGAACGGGACGCAGAACGATTGCAGAACGGATGCCTAGCGATGCAGACGGAAACAAAAGCGTTATTAAAACGGAAAAAAAACGTTCGCAGAGGACTATCTCAGATATTAAGGATGTCTACAGGATGCCTAGAGGAATGCCTAGAGGATGCCTAGCGGGAAAACCTAGTATTTCCTATAAAAAGGGGGAGCAACTCATCTGCATCTCACTTTCAGAACAGCAGCCCAGCGGGCAGGACCTCTGCAGCCTTCATCTGGACTCTTCCTCTTCCACAGCTTCCAGTCATTGTCCACCGTGGATTGTAACAAAGTCCTTTCGGCAAAGCCACCATTCGTTCTGCAACAGTGCAAAAGCCATCTGCGGCTCTGTGAACTCTTACTGCGAGAAGAAAAAGAGGCAGCCAAAAAAGAGTCTGGTCCGAAGATGGTTCGCCAGAAGCAGCTGAGGAACGACTGTACAACAAGCTGATGGTTGCAGCTCAGGAAAGAAGACACTCGGGGTTCACAGGAACTCATGCAGGATGCCTCCAGCCATGTTTGACGAAGTTGTGCAGTTGCCTGACATCCAGGTTGACCAAGCCAGAGCACCAAGCTTTCCACCCTAGCCTGGAACCTGGGCTCAAGCGTTGGCCACTCACTCTGCACCACCGCCTCCGGACCACCTACAGGAGCATGCGTACGGCTGGAGGGTGCATCACAACATCAGCATGTGGTCAGAGAAGTGGTGCAGGGCATCATCGAAGAATACAAAGAGGAGCTCCTCCAGTTACCCCTCCCACCTGAAGAAGGATGGAAGGAAAGTTGTGCAGAGCATGTGGTATCAGAAGTGGAACTTCCTCCACACCGTTTGGATGCCATAGCATTGGCAAAGCACGGTGGCCTGCAAATCGTCCACTCAAACTCAGGCTCCACTTATTTCAACTACAACGGCTTCTTCAGGATCATTCCTTCTTCGCCATGGTCGATGCTTGACTAAAGTTCATGTACATTGATGCTTCAGGCAATGGCTCCATTCTTCAGATGCCCAGGTATACAACGCCAGTGTCCTCGAAGGAGGGGCTGGAATGCACCTCATTGTGGGGCTTCCCAGAATCCAGGACCTGCTGCCCAATGACACGCAAGACTGTTGTCCCTACTTCATTGTGGGATGACGCCTTCTCCCTCACAACCTACCTCATGAAGCCCTACACTCCAGACGCCCACCCGTAAAGACGAATCTTCAACTACAGGCTCTCCAGGGCAAGGCGGCGTGGTGCACAACGACTTTGCGCATTCCTGGCCAACAGGTCCAGGTACTTCTCACCACCGCTCAGCACAGCCCCAGAGACCGTGAGGAGGATCATGAAGCTTGCTGCATCCTGCACAATCTCAATGCGCACCCGCTAGCCAGTGTTACAGGACAGGCTGTGGACCGTCAGCATAGGCAATGGCGGACATTGGAGCCTTGGGAATGGAGGCAAGGGCGAAACCTGACAGACACTGAGGATGTGCAAGCCCCAACAGAGCCTCACGTGAAGAGGAAAGAAGCAGCGCAAACCTCCTGAGACACTGGTGCAACTCCCCCAAGCACTGGAGCAGTGGAGGTGCAGACCAGCTTCCTGAGCCTGTCTCATCACACGGATGAGATGGCCATGTATGTTGGAGGTGGGCCTACAATGAACAGGGTGTTTAATAAAGAGTTGTGTTATGTTGACAATGTGTGATGATTATTATATTATTATTGGATAATAAAGGGCCATAGTGTGGCACCTGGGACGAGTGGACCATACAGCTCCACTTATGCTTGCGCTGGCAGGATTTATCTATCCCACAGCTATTACCATTCCCAAAGGTTTATCCCTTGCTCATTCCTCAGGTATCCCTGCCCACCCCACTGCTATCTTAACCCATCCCACAAGCAATGAAAGGCTTAAACCATTCTAAAAAGTTTTCACCAAGAACTTTATTTTAAAAAAAGAAATGAAGCAAGTGTGTGAATCATAAATAGACTTTATTAAACAAAGAAGCTATTTTAAACAAAAAAAGAGTCCTCTGCCACTCCCTCTTGTCGCTCAGTCTCAGAGGGTGAAGGAGCAGGTGCTGTGGAGGTGCTGGTGCTGGGTGCTTGTCATTCAGCTTCCTCAGAAGCAGAAGAAGCAGGAAGCGCCAGCCCAGAAGAGCGAGCCGTGCTGCAGAAGCCCCAGGAGAACCAGAGGTGTAGCGCCGGCGGCGCGGGATGGTATAGCCCTTCCCTCTGGCCAGGGCTGGCAGCAGATTGCTGAGGCTTGCGGTGCTTCGCATTGGTTGTGGGGGTTGCTGGCTGGCAGGAGCTGGCAGAACCAAGGCTGGCGGGAGGTGGCAGGAGGCTGGAACCAAGGCTGGCAGGAAAGGCTGGGCAGGCAGGCATCCACCAAGGCTGGCAGGCAGCCATGAACAAGGCTGCGCCAGGAACGCAGGAAGCCAAGGCTGGCAGGCAGACTGGCTGCACAGCAAGGCTGCAGGCAGGCTTGGCACCAGGTGCTGGCAGGGAGGCTGGCAACAAGGCTGCAGGCAGGCCAGACAGCAAGGCTGGCATGCAGGACATGCAGGCAGGGCAGGCAAGGCAGCCAATCCATCCAGCGCAGGTCTTTCCTTGAATTGGCGACCTGCTTTCCGAGCTGCTTCCGTTATATCCGCGGGGCTGATGCCCAATGCATCCTCCCCGCATGCACCAATTAAATGCCAGGGATCGATATAGGCTTCCGCTGTGCATCGCTGTGCATCCACTTCATCCGCTCGGCATCCGCTCGCATCCGCTTCATCCGTTCCCGTGTCCGCTTCGCTTAGGCCCCCCGGAAGCCCTGCGATGTTTGCCATCCGCTCCCATTCGCGCTTCCATCCGCTGTGCTTCCGTTCCGCATCCGCCTCTCCAATCCGCCCTGCGTCCTCCCCGCGTCTGTGTTATCCGCTCCGGGTTATGCAAAATATTTGCCCTTTTGAGACGGAAACAACGGATGGAACATTTTGCTCGTCCGCTGTGTCCTTTTTGCATCCGTTGGGCAGTGTGACATGGGCTTAAGTGACTTGTTTCCTAAAAATCTTCATTTACTGGATCATAATGGCCTTGGGAATACTTTACAAGCATGAGGCTACAAGTACTTTCTGTAAAGGAAATACAAAGTTAAATGAAAACACTTGGAAGAATCTTATGCCAAGTTCATAGAAAGGCGAGCTCATTCCTGTACTGGGATGAATACCTATCATCAGGCCAGTGTCTCCTATGCATGTGTTATCATGGCAGGTTATCTTATACTTGCTGGCAAGACTTTGAATAACAGATAAAATATTTATCAGAGGAAAATGGATGTATGCATTTTATTTATTTTTTGTTTGTTTATTTATTTATAGGCCAGATTTTAAGGTTAAGAGTTGGATGAATTTTAACACTGTTTTTAGAAAGGTAGGATAAATACATTATAATTTTGTTCACAATCTTGTGACTTTACATACGCTATAATTTTGTCACAAACAGTGGCTTTGGCAATTATTACACTTTGAACACTGTTGCTTCAACTTTCAAGTTAAACTTACCAGTCTGCTTCATAAATACTGGGAACCAAAAAGAAAAGCTATCAAGAATAAAGAAAATAACTGAAAGTGAAAGTGACACTTTCCCTTAAAGTGATGGGCTTCATTTGATAAATAACAGCCAATTCCTTTTGCACCTGTTGACAAGGCATTCAACAGGATGGCTGAAAGTGGCTGAAGAGAAGGCTGGTAGGTCCCCTTAATGAGAAACAAGTGACTGGGAGCACAGCTGAGAAGTGATAAATCGACTCTCACTAAATCCAGACACAGCCTCTCTTGGGACTGTGTCTGCATCAAAGAAAACCAGTAAAACTAGTGTATCTGTAAATGAATGTCCAACACTTTAATATTAATTTAAGTCTGTTCTTTTACTGCTCTGCCCCCCACAAAATCTTCTGCAGACAATTAAATTTTTTTTCTGTGCCAGAATAAGCAGAATTGAAATTAAATGAGATCAATGACTAAAGTAGTCATTGCTTGCAGTGCTTCATATAAAGAACATTTGAAGCATTAATTTTTATTTTCATGTACATGGAAGTAAATCTTTCACTATTTGATGTAGTGTATAGACTTGCGGTAGCTGCATTTTCACATGAGGAAGCCAGCCAGACCTGTCACCTAAAAATATTGAGAATAAAAGATAATTTCACTGTGTTCTGCTATTTTCACATTGGCATAGAAGCATCTTTAAGAGAATGCATAACTGCAGAAATAGCAGTGTTAGACATTTTTTTCTGTTTAAATAATGGATACTTTGAAGGATACCAAAAGGAAAATAGAAACACAAAGCTTGTATGTATCTAGTTGATAAATACACATTTGGGTGATATGTTGTATGTTCACTGATGGCAGAAGCCTGAATTAAAATCCAAACACTGTAAGGAATTAGCTTGGCTTGTCCTCAGGATCAGAAACTATCCCTGCTTCTGAAACTGTGCCACTGAAAGCTGCTGAAAATATTTAGAAAAACAAAACAAAAATATGATCCTCCTACAGGTATGTGTGTACACACACATGCATATTCATACCTTTTCATAATGGTATTTAAGCTATAGGAATGGGTATATCTTTGACACCTTGGGCAGGTATTTGGGTTAGAAGCCCCAGAAGTTTCTAAATACTTTATATTTTCAGGTACATGATACAGAATTGTACATTTGTGCCTAATTGCTAGGAGAGGTTCACATCTATAGAATACAATAATCCTTTTTGACATTAAGAACATTTAAGGTAGCATAAAGTTGCTATCATGTTAAGGCCATTTTCAGCACAACTTCTCCAGTTTTTCTACATAGCGTACAAATGCAGCAGAATGTAATGGTCATGAACATCTGAAATTCTATTTTGATCTCTCAGTAAATACCATCAGAAACTCAGTAAATAATACATGTTGAGCACTAGGCCAGGATAAATGGTTTTTACCTTTTCAATTCCCAATTTTCTTTTGTAGTATTTATTACGATATTTCACAGGATTGCCATTTATGTATGACATATTTTCAGAGTTGCCTTTGACTTTGATTATGGTGATAGACAAATCTGAACATATAGTAACTGAGGCCACTTTCGGTTTCTAGCTTTATTTAGTTATGCTAAACAAATGCCATTTGAATCAATTACTCTGGGTATGTTTTTTAAACAAATGCCATTTGAATCAATTACTCTGGGTATGTTTTTTAAACTGATGCTTTGACTTTTTGTATATTTATTCACAGATTCATATTTTCTCTACAGGACCTTCCATTTTACTCCCAAAACAACTGTAGGGGTTCACTGCAATATTCTGCACAATAGACTAAAAGTTTACTCTGGAATAAAAAAAAAATTCTAAAAATGAATGTTGGTCCCTTTTTGATCCATAATTCATGCTTTGGAATGTTTCTTTGTGGAGTGTAGCAAGCATGGTTCCTACAGTATTTAAAACTTATTATTTTGCAATGTACTGTTCATTAGATAAACATATCTTTTTTGTAACTTAATTTTAAAATAAGTGATATTCCTGCATAAGATTTCCTCTACTGTTTGGCATGATTAAACTATTGGCTTTTTGCATTTTTAATAAACTCTAATATTATGTCCTAGTTTTATGTATGTCTTTAAGAATACTGAAATTAGCAGTTCAGAAAATGATTAAATGGAGATCATGTGTACTTTTATTTGTTAAATTCCTTAATATTTTTTATTTTACTTTATCATATTTATTATGGCACAAGAAAATAACTAAAACAGTTAAAAGACACACATTAAGAATTAGTTTCTGATGACTTTTTTTTTATTTAATATGTCCTCACCATTAAATAGTAAAATTTGCCATTGAACAGAATATACCTAGCTGAGGGTCAAACTGTTGCGTATTTTAGCTTGCTTCTCTTCCTGCAAATATTTATCACCACACTAGATAATATCAGTAAATAAATTAAGGAGTAGAATTTGTTGGCTGTGTATATGTGGCAGCTTGTTCTATCAGATTTTGTTATGTTTTTTTTTTCAAAATTGCTTTTTTGATGAGGTGTTGCTTCTTCTTTTATTCTAGTGTTGATTCCTATATTATCTGAATATTGGTTAATAGGTGAGTCATGTTGATCCAGATAAATACTGGTTCATTTTACCTGGCATGATAAGCTAATAATCATGCTGAATCAAAGAAAGTGGGGTTACACATTTTATTTCTGCAGAGAATTAAAGAGAGGAACCCAAGTCCAAGTCCGACTCTTTTTATATCATAAATTCATATAATGTCTTGATCTTTTATCACTTGTGCCTTTTTAAAGATATGTGCAGTTTAGGCTAAGAACCCATAATAAGTATGAGGGGTGCACTTAATTAGTTCACCTCTCCACCTTAGTGTGTGTTCTTTTTTTTTTGAAATTTTTTTATTGATTTTCAATAAACAAACATACACAAAAAATATACAAAACATAAAAACATAAAACTTATTTTTGGAAAGCGGCTTCCCAGGTTACATCTTTTTATACAGACATAAATTCAAGTTCCTGCTCACTTTTTATCCCATTTCATATCTTATTTATCATTCAACATTTTCTATAGAGCTTCTCCCCTCTTTTCACTCTCTTAATTCTATTTTATTTATTTCATCTCAATTTAAATCATTAATGTGTATATGCTTTGGTTGTTCTATTCATGTTTCTATTATCTGTTCTCATTAACATACAATAATTTCTCCTGTAAATACTGATTGAAGTATGAGCAACCGTTTTGAATCTTTCCCTTAATATTTACACTTAAATAAATAATCATAATTTTCATTCTGGATATCTGACATCAGTACATTGTTGAAGCTACATACTATAAATAGAGAAAGAATAAATAGTTTGATGATATATATTAAAAAAAATAATCCATAGCAAAATTAAACCTCTATCTATTAAATCCAGTTTTCTACATTATTTTCAGATATAATAATAACAATACAATTTTATGTACTTTTTTAGTCTCTTTTTTTTAATCATTTTTTATTTACACTATTGCTGAATTAAATCTTTCTTACATCTTTTGGTTTTAGACCTTGTAATTTCTCTCCTTTTTTTTTTTTCCTTCCTTTCTTCTCCAATCTTGCCTTTTTACGCCGCCTTGTTCTCATTAATCTCGCACCTTCCTTAATTCTCCACTTCTTCTGTATTGGCCTCTCATGTTCTATGATATTGGTCTATATAGCTTCCCCCTCTCTTTTTCATCTCTTAATTCTATTTTATTTATTTGATTTCAATTTAATCATTAATGCATATATTGTTTGTCTGTTCTATTTTTCAATTTTTCTATTATCTTTTTCTCATTTACACACAGATTTCTCCTTATATCACTGATTGAAGTATGACACCTTTTGCAACTTTCCCTTAAATTTAACTTAAAATAAAATATACTTTTCATTCTGATTCTGGCTTAGTACATTTTGAAAGCTACATACTATAAAATAATGAAAGAATAAATACGTTTATGATATAATTAAAACAATAATCCATAGCAAAATTAAACTCTATTATTAAATCCAGTTTTCTAACATTATTTCAGATATAAATAATACAATACAATTTTATGTACTTTTTAGTCTCTTTTTTAATTGCATATTTTTATTCCACCTTTAAATCCTTTTGAATAAATCTTTCTTTACAAATTTGTTTTTTAAACCTTGTGTAATTTTCTCTTCCTTTTTCCCTTCCTTTCTTCTCCAATCTTGCCTTTTTACCGCCTTGTCTCTTAATCTCGACTTTCTTAATCTCCACATTCTTCTGTATTCCTCTCCATTCTATATTTTCTATATAGCTTCCCTCTTCTTTCACTCTCTTAATTCTATTTATATTATTTCATTTCAATTTTAATTCATTATGCATATATTGTTGTCTGTTTATTTCAATTTTTCTATTTATTTTTTCTCTCCATTAACCACAAGATTTCTCCTATAATCAACTGATTGAGTAATGACACTTTTGATCTTTCCCTTAAATTTCACTTAAATAATTATACTTTTCATTCTGATTCTGGTTAGTACATTTTGAAGCTACAGTACTAATAAAATAAGAAAGAATAATACGTTTATGATATAAAAAAGACAATAATCCATAGCAAATTAAACTCTATATTAAAATCCAGTTTCTAAACATATTATTTAAGAGTATAATATAACAATCAAAATCTTTGTGGTATTTTTGCAGAATCTCTTTTTTTAATACATATTTTTACGCCCACTATCTCTGAAATAAATTCTTTCTTTACATCTTGTTTTAAACCTTGTAACTCTCTTCCCCTTTTCCGCTTCTTTCTTCTCCAATCCTGCCTTTTTACCCCCTTGTCTCTTAAATCTCCACCTTTTTCTGTATTCCTCTTTTTCTGTTTGCTTTCTGACATTGTATTGATTTTTTCACCTTATTTTTTCCCTTTTTTGTTGTTTTTTTTTTAAATCTTAAAATTCTCAATTCTCTTTCCCCTCTTTCCCTTTTCTCTCCAGCTAAAGTTGTTTGTTTCATTAAAAGATGGCTTCTTCTTCATCCCCAGTCTTCTTGTTCTTGTAGTTTCTGGTAGGTAGAAATCGCCATTTTGTAAAAAAATGGAAAACAGATCCGAAAAGCCCTTCCCTTCTGTTCTCTTCTTTTAGCTTTTTAAATTAAATTTTCAGTTCATCAACAAGTAGTCGCCATTGTAAAAAGATTTTTTTATACAACAAAAATATTTTTGTCTTTCAAATAATGATTTCCAAAAGTCCCAAGTCACCAAGCAATCCAAACATACGACAGACTGTTTCATATTAGCACTTTCTTCTTTTTATACTTTCTCTTCCTGTTCAGTTACAAAGCTCCATTAAAATATATCTTTTAGAAGTCTTGTTACAGTTTAGCTCTGTTCTTGATAAATTCCAGAGCCATGACTCCTCCGCAAAGCAAAAATCTTCATCCCTCCTCCAACAAAATCTTAATATTTATTCTTTTCCTCTCCCTTCCCACTTATAGCAAAAAAGAGTTCTCTCTTTTTATTTAATGTTACTTTATTTAAATATTACTTATCCCGGTATTTAAATGTTACTTATTATCCTGGTTAGCCAAAAACTTTCACTTTCTCAGCTTCCTGCTGCACATTCTTATCCGGATGAAAGCTTCTTTGTGGCGGCCACTGCTGACCACCGCTCTACCACTTTCGGAAAAGGGAGTTAAGTCGGCTGAGGAGGGGGGTTGCAATTCCCCCGGACCTCTGCTGGATCTCCCCTATCTTCAGTTACCTCTACGGGGTAACTATAGCCTCAAAATCCAGCTGGATTGAGGGCACTCCAGCGGCGAGTGCAGCAAAAACCGCACACAATCGCAGATTCCTGCCACCACCGAAGCCTTGCAAACCGGAAGTCTTGTGTGTGTTCTTTTAAACACCCCAATGTTAAACTTTTTTACCTTTAGGTCTTTGCTAGGACTTTCTTGACCACAGCTAAGTTAAAAGTCATGTTACCTTTCCTTGTTCCAGCAGTGGTTACTCCCCTTAGCTCTTTGTTAACAGATACTGACTGACTGCTAATTTTAGCAAAAGCACAAATAGAGTGATCAAGATGAAGTAGATTTTATTAAAGCTAATTCATGGCCAATTTGTGACTCACTTGCCAAAGTCCCTAATAGTGTCCTAATAAATTAATAGGTAAGATGCTTAGGTCCTTATTTTAATGGGTCTGTTCTCTCAAGTTTTGACTGTCACATATAGCGATTTTCACAGCCCTTATATGCTATATTGTCGATCACTCTTGTTTATTTTAGGTTTTAGGATTTGCTGAGGATATTTAGAATAGATTTTGTGTTTTGATATATGGTAGCAATACCTTTTTCATGTGTGGTTTACCTGTTGGCTGTATGGATAGATCCAGAACTCAAAAAACAAAAAAACCCAACCCCCCCAAAATATTACCTTAATATAATATTGCACCTTTTAGTGCAATATCCTCAGAACACCACTAGAAACTGACTATCTATGCATGTAAGAATGGTACAACCTGGGGTGGGATTCTACTGGTTCAGACCGGTTCTGGCAAAGTAGGTGTTAAATTTGCATCTGGTTCACTGAACTGGTACTTGAACTGATTAGCTGACCCCGCCTACCCTGCCCCTCCCCTCCCAGGAGTCTCCACATGGCTCATTTTTGATGCAGGTAAGTGTGGGGTCTACATGAAGGCTCTGGAGGGGGAAATGTGGGGCTTCTGGAAATCTGAAAATAAGCCTGTTTCTGGCTTCTGGAGGACCTCCAGAGCCCGGGGGAGGCCATTTTCGCCCTTGCAGAGGCCCGAAGGAAGCCTCTGGATACTTGGGAAGCAAAAAACAGCCCTCCCAGAAGTTCCAGTAGGCCACACCCACCATGGCCACATCCACCCAGCAACTGGGCAGCAAACTGGTTGCTGGGATTTTTGAATCCCACACCTGGGTACAACCTAAATGTACTCTCCCATACATTGATGATGTTACTTAGCTGGAAATGAAGAGGAAGAGAGGAAGAGGAAAAGAGAAGCTCAACAGTTGTCAAATTTATGATGGAAATTTCATTATCTTGTGCAGCTTTTCTTCAAAGCAACCTTACAACTAGATAAATCCAAGAAAACATATTTTATATTTTGAAAAAATATTTCTTGTTTAATGTCAGATCTATATTTTAAGCAAAATTAATGCAATCAATTCAGTTTTCTCCCTTTAGTTGAATAAAAATATAAATACAGTCTTCTTAGTGCATTGTCTGTCTATTGAAGAAATATCAGTAGTTACTCTATATTACACTGTAAAATGTATATTATAGTGGCTGTTATAGTTATTTGCCAGCCAGTATAAACAAAAGTGGGTAGAAAAACTGTCTTGGAAAAATATTATTTATCTAAGAGAAATTGTTTAGAATATTGTAAACAACTTTCACTCAAAGTAAAACTGAAATTTCAAATATAAATGCTATTTGTCTAGTGGAGCTAGAATTATATTTTCTTGTCATGCTAAATAAGTATACAATAGATTTATTTTTAAATATGTGTGCATGTTCATTTTTTTTTTCTCATAGTTGTATTTGTGATCTCGGGATTTCTTGGTAGCCTGGCCCGATAGTCATCAAAATGTATTAATTAGTACTAACTGAATAAAGACATATTTTAGAAATAAGGGCATAAGGTATTCCATTCAAGATGTGTTAACAATTCCTAATGATGATAGACTTAGCTTTTCATGATTTTAATGTAAAATTTGATGGGCAATAATCAATTAACGAAGAGGTTAGTCAAGTATGTCTTTTCAACTTAGATTAAAACAGATTTAAGAAAGGATTTAGACATGGGGTTGCTGTTGTGTAAATAGTTAGGAATATGCTTTATGAGCTGCATTGAGGACAGACTTTCTGGCTCTAACCTAGCAGAAGCTACCCAAATGGTTCACAGAGCATGGCTAGGTAAAAATCTTTGTGGTATGCTAGAATAAAACTACAGTACTTAAAACACTTGACTGTGCTCTGTCAATGTAAGGGTGCATCCTGATACCTATTGCATTTTAAATTCAGTGCTTCTTTGTTATGCCTTCCCCACAGTTTAACAAACGCCTAATCTTGCATTTTTCAAGCTTGATGCTAGATGGCATTCCTGCCCTGGGAAATTACACCTTCTATCTCCCACTGCTTTTTTTTTTTTCTAATGCAAATCTTACCACAGTACTGTAACTCATGCTTTGATGAGATTCCTGTGTGGGGAAAAGCATGTTTATGATGTTTCTGAATGAAATATCGGCTAAACACATGGCAACCCATAATCAGTCAATAATCAATAACAAAGTGTCACAATGATACATCAATAGGATCAGGAGCCAAATGGGAAATCAAGAACACAAGTAGTGTTGAAGAATCACACATTCAGACTTAGGGAAAACTAGTTAAAAGTATAATTACCCCCAGATTCTTCCAAAACTTAATTTGATATTCCAAGAGTTCTGGAATACAAAACAAAGAAGCAAGGCAATACAGTAGAAGCTAGCTTTGAGAAACAGTGTTATCAGAAGCTTATATAATTACAGTTTTATAGGGTGGGATTCAAATTTCTTTACCGGTTCTGTGGGTGTGGCCTAATTTGTGGGTGTGGCTTGGTGGTCATGTGACTGGCTGGGCATGGCTTGTATGTAAATATTATAAATATTTATGTAAATATTGAATTTTTTTTATAAAAAAGAGCAACTTTTACCCAAAATTAGGCAAAGCATGCAGGCAGATTGAGTTGCTCACAGAATCATTGATTCAGTTAGAGTTCTATCTATCTGCAATCAGCTACCTGAGTCTGCACTGAAAAATAGAAGCTTCAATCCTAAGGAAGGTTCAGCTCCGCTTTTAGATTAACTAGAAAACAAGAAATGCAATTATTTCTGCTTTCTAGCTAATTTAAATCTCCCGGCACAGAAGAACAGCTGATGGTCGGGAAGGAAAAAAAAGAAAATATGGTAACTTAGCAGTTGCTATAGTTTGATGGCCTGCATGCCAAGTAAGGAGTGAAGGGGTGGGGCGGGTCCAGCCACTGGTTCTCCAGCAGGTAGAATCCCACCCCTGGTGAGAGTGCTTTTTGCACACGTTTGTAGACCATTCCAAAAAACCATCATCTGTGCTGCCCGGACAGCTGACAACTGCTGTGCGCGGGTGCGCAGCATTTTAAACTTCTTTCCTGATTTTTCAACCTGAGCTGTGCCGCGCAAAGCAGCTGAGGTTGAAAAAGCAAGAAATAAAGGACAGCCAATAGCCCGTGCTGGCGGCTGGGCCAAATAGAGCAGCAGACACCGAACCAGTTCGGTATCTGCTGTTCTTCAGAGCTACCAGTTCTATAGAACCAGGCCGAAACGGTAGTATCCCACCCCTGGAGCTTTACTACTGAGCAATTTCATCTTCCGCTTTCAATTCCATTTTACCTAAGAATATCAACAGCATTTCTTTTGATAAAGCACAGATTTACTACCATAAACCCTCTTTAATAACCACTTTTTCAAAAGTTATTGCAATTCATGTATGATACATGAAGATTTCTGAAATGCAGTTGGAAGGAGCAGCCCCTTTTAGTTAAGCAGAAGACAACATGTTAATTCTATTCTTATTTATCTGTGCTGGTCAGCAGCTTCTAGATACAATTTGAAATGCTATTTCAATGTTTAAAATGGCTATCATCTTTTCAAAGTTTGTTGGAAGGAGAGGCTTGCTTTAAATGCAAACTTCAAAGAAACTTCAAAGAGTCTCTTCAGGAGTTGCATTGTCATTATGCAACTCCCTCCTGTGGGATTATTCTCTGGCCACCAATAATTTGTCAGTACCCGAAGACTTGCCTGAAATACCTGAAGCAGTATTTAAAAGTATTAAGGTCAGGAAAGAGAGTAATATAAGTGCTGCTCAATTGATTTTTTATTTTGCTTATATATCTTGCCATGCAAATACTGACTGCATACTTCTGTTGAGAAGGAGGATAAAAATAAACTAATGGAGTTTATTTTCAGGTAAGTGGGTTAGAAATTAAAACTGTAAAAAACATTCTGCATAATAATCTAAAAACATGAAAGAACTGGGTAATATTTTTAAAATGCCGTGTTAGAAAATTAAACATGAATCAGAATTAATCTAGCAATATGATAAAAATAAAAAGTAGAACACAACTGGCAATTTATAATTAATTAGTTAATAATTAATTAATAATTAATAATTCAGTTTTTAGATATAAAAACTTATAAATAACAAATGAGAACAAACTGAAAGATTCAATAAATGCTTAATTTTTTAAAATACTATTTTATAAATTTTTGAATAAATGATGCTGACAAGAATTTATGTTAATAACATTATCATAACTAATTCAAATTTTTGAAGGACTTTAAAATAAATTCCATCGTGCAAAATTTACACAAACTCATGTAAAATTGCATGTTATAAAAATAACTTACTCATTTGTGGCATTTTAATGGCTAATCATTAATAAATATGTAACCTGTGATCTCCATAAAAAACTATATTACATTGAAAATGTCTGGAATATAACTGGTTTTTGCCTGGAAATATGCAGCATTTAGTCTCTGAGCAAAATGAAATTTGGCTCAACTGGAATTTATGTCATCTGGATTCAGTTAATGTGAGCAGAAGATCTAAAAATAAACAGAAATCCATGTCTTGGAAAAAGCTTTGGCTGCCAATATTTTTATGAGACATTATGGAATAAGATATCAAAAATAATATATGACAAAATATATTCAATTGAAAAGTCTACTTGAAGCAACAATAATTTAGATTAAAAAAAATAGAACATGATTTGATTAGATTAATAGCAGCTCTTAAGAATTTCAGTAATTGTATTTCGGAAAGAGATATTTATTATTATTTTATAAGTATAAAAAGAAATACTGTTGATCATACTAGATATTTAGTATTTTAATATGTTATATACAATTTTGATGATGGTGGTTTTAGGCGTTGAAATAATAAATAGTAACAATTCTCTTTGGAGGCTCCCAATTTCTAGAATGGGTGTCAAACTCAAGGCCCACAGACCAGATTTGGTCCACAGATGTGGCTAGATCTGGTCCGCAGGGCTGCCCTGAAAATGGCCTCTTCCAGTTCAGCCCTGTCTGGATGGTTTCCCTGGGCGCATGCATAGGAAGCTCGCCCCACCCTCCGCTCATGGCCTTGCTTTACCTTACCCTGCCTGGACTTGTCCCACCTCTCCTTGCCTGGCCTTGCCTCACTTTGCCTCGCACCTCCCAGCCTCACTTTACCTTTCCCCATGGCAGCACTGACAGCATCAGCTGCCTCTAGGAGTAGGTAAGTGTGACCAGGGCTGTGGGATCCTAGTGCCCCAGGAGTTCAAGAGTGGGCCATGCGCACCAGCCATGCTGACCTCATGATCCTACATGCAACTGGCCCTTTGAGGGCAACCATAATGCTAATGTGGCCCTCAATGAAATTGAGTTTGACACACCTATTCTAGAATATTCTTCTTCCTGAAGTGAGCTAAAACCTTAACATCCTTGTGAATGTTCTGGGCAACCCATGGGACCAGTGATTTGCTCCACAATAGCTCTATTATTGTAATTAAAATTAATTGTGCCTTGTGTGTTGTGAGTTTTTAAAATATTTTAAATGATGATTTTATATATTATTATATAATTAATATACTGTACTTCAGGGATACCATTTGTTTTCTGAGACATTTTTTGTTGTATGGCAATGCTATCCTTTTCACAGCTTCTGCTTGTCATGTTATATTGAGCTGAGTGGTTAGGCACCTTTTGATAAAATTATGTGAGTACCCATTTTGTTGGAAAATGTTGTTATCATGCCCCTGTCAGAATCTGATTTGGAGGAGGAGGTTGAGCAGCTGACAGGGAGTGTGAGTGTGACTCTGTTGGCTATGGAAGAAACTGGGGAAGGACAAAGTCTGGCTGGGTAGAGCAGGGGAGAGATAAAGGGAGAGGCAATTTGGAGGAAGACCCAGACCTACCACCTCTTCATCCTAGGGCTTGCAGGAAGGAATGGAGAAGGGAGCAACATGAGATGCATGGCTTATGGAGCAGAAAGGGCCCTGATTCCATTCATTAGCTGCACCTGGGAACACAGTGTTTAAAAAGGGAAGCTGCGCACAGCAAGTTGTTGGGAGAAAATAGTGAATCATCTGGTATCGTCTAGGGTTATCTATGTTCCTGGTGTCTTCCCAACTGTGTGTGTTTTGCTGTGTTTTCAAGTCTGCATTTCCTTCTCCCTTAAACACTGTTCCTGGGAGAGTTTTTCTCCAGCCAAAAGTAACCTGGACATTGGGGCCAAAGTTGGAGATAATAAAGGGACTCTTCTTGCTTATTTGATTGTGTTGCCTTTGTGCCATGCCCCGGCTCATCACATTTGTATAGTCTGTCTGCATCCTTTTTCTGATGTTCAGGATTGCTGCAGTATGTTTGTACATGTCTAAATGGTGTCCCTACACAAGCTTGTCTTGTGGGAAGTTGGGTTGTTACTTTGGTAGTGAAGCACCTGGTTGTTGTGTGTAGTTTTATGATAGATTTGTGTTACTAATTTGCCATCACTTCTTTTGTTGATTCATTCAAGATATCTAAGATGGGTAGTGTGTTGTTATTACCTTTTTCACTTGTTTATTGAATTCCTTTGAAGATGTTGTTGATAGCTTCATGTGTGCTCTCTAGTGAGTCCCTTCCCCAGAGGAACTTCCAGAATCCTTTAGCCTCTGCCTTAAGGAAACTAGTTGGTAGAATACAAAGAAAAGACATCTATGAGCTGACTTAATAACTTAATGTCACCTAATGTAATGAGTCTTTGCTATCCTGACTTTGTCTTTGCAGATTCTGGCTATCTGCTGATATTCTGCCTTAGTTGTATGTCCTTCTTTCCNTCTGCAGATTCTGGCTATCTGCTGATATTCTGCCTTAGTTGTATGTCCTTCTTTCCATTTTTTGTACTTGTCCTTTTTTTCTTTCAATTTGCCAGAGATCTTTTTGCAGCCATGCTGGTTTCTTCTTGGATTTCTTTTTTTCTTTCTCAGTGGTATTGTGCTGGTCTGGGCTTCTATGTAATTTGTATTGGTGTCAACCAGATATAATTATGTTTCTTTTTCTCATGTTTTTAATTTCTTTGACTTACTATTTCTTATTCTGTTATGTGCCTTTCATAACTTTGCTTCCCCCTTAAGGTGGCATGCTGTCACCCAGGAAGATTTTTAGAAACATGAGGATCCCCCAAGTTCAAATATATGGGTAGAATCTAATTGGAAAAATGTTTTATTACAGTGAATGAGATATGGATAGTCCTCAACTTATGACCATTTAGAGTTATGACAGGCTCAGAATAGGTGCTTTGCAACCCATAGAGTCCTGTTATTGTAAAGTGGCAACCCCTTCAGTCTCATGACCAAATTTCAGGTGGGTTGGCAAATGGCTTGCCTTTACAATCAGTTGCCATGCCCCACAATCATTCTGACAAAAATGCCTATTTTGGAAGAATGGGTTCATTTCACATCATTCACCTAATGACTATGTGACTTGATTAAACACCCTGGTGATTCACTTAACAATGTGAAAAATGACAAGGGAAGGGAAGGAAAATGTTGCCTTGACTTGCAACCCCAATGACTTATGGCCAGATTTCAATTCCCAATTGTGGTCATAAGTCAAGGACTACTGGTGCAAGTACCTTTTTCTTACCTATAGAAAAAGTTTCAGAAGATTCTTTCCTCTTGACATTTCCAGTAAGCAATTACACACAAAGGTTGCATCTTAGAATACATTTTATTATGAAATCAAGTTCATGGGTGATAGATAAGCCCCATACTGTATTTAACTTGCATTTAATTAATTCAAAATATTTGTGAATACATCAATAAAATGTTGTTATGCCTTAGCAATAATAGCTGCATGGTGAATATTTGTATCATACATGCTTCAGCAAAGCCTACTATGGTACCTCTTTTGTTTCGCGAACTAAATTTGAAGGGAAATTTGTAGTAAAAACAAAAAAACTGATTTTTCATTTGCAAAATATACTCAGTTAATGGCTGAGGACTTGCTTGGAGCACAAGATTTGATTTTCCTAGAGGAAAATCACTTTTCATTTGTTAAGTCTCAGGATCATTTCGCTAGTGGTAAGACCCTTTCTTTCTGTCTTTTTGTGCATCAGCTTTAAATCAGATTTGTATGAAGCAATGGTTGCTGATTAGGTCCTAATTGGAACATAGGCATGTGCCTTTCTACCTCATTTTATCCAGATTTCAATCTATAGTGACTGCTAAAGAAAAATTTGAGTTAGGACTTAAATAAACATGGGTCCTTCAAGATCAGTTTTCATAGGAGTGTAATTGTGTGAGAAGCTTTTGAGAGATGTACGGAATTGGAGAAGAAAGGAAATGATTTTAAGTTGAAAGCTACTTCCTATCTTTGCTGGAGCAAAATAAACTAAGAGCCTCCAATTAAAGGGTTGGTTGATTCACACAAAAATGTGACCACTTCTTGACCCATGTTTGTCACACAGGAGTTCTTATCCCTCCCATACTTCCTATAGTTTAATTTTCCTAATTCTTCATTTTATTTCCACTTAGTAATATTCCGACATTAACAGAATGCTATTTTGCAATGTTATCAAAGGTTGAAAATTTGTGAATATTCCATGCTGCCACATCAGTGCCATCCAGAAATTGTCACAAGTGTTTCACCGCTACCAGGCATCTGACAGTAGACTGATTTCTGTATAGATGGATTAACTTCTCTTCAGTCTTTCTAAAATTTGATGATTTTTCAAATATTGTTACTTTCAGTTGATGATGGTTTATTTTTATTAAAGGGAGTCTAAGTAAAAATGCCTGCATTTATATGTTCAATCTTTTTATATATGAGTTTTAATATTGTCTGGTCAACTTTAAAGAAAACATAACTTTTGGTATCTGTTGTATTTATTCAATGAAGCAAGCAACATGTCTTGAATTGGATGGATGATTTATAGCTCTATTATCAAACACTGTCCCTAGAGAGAAATTCATTAGGTGTTTGATGAGCTTGACTTGAGGGAATAAAAAGTCTTTGAGCATTTTGCTTACTTAGAACTTCTTTGCAGTTTGGTTACAGAAAATAAAACATTCCTGATGGCAATATTAGAACATCAATTAGTGTTTGGATTTCTTTTCTATTCAACTTGCTTTTATAAACTTTTTAAAATATGTTCAGCTGAAGTTTGCCTTCAGCCTGTCCTAGAATAAAGAATATTGGAGAAGAGCGCATGGCTGTGTTTTGAATGCCACTCATGTCTCTTCTCAATCTTCTTATAGCAATAGCACTTAGACTTATATTCCACTTTACAGTGCTTTACAGCCTTCTCTAAGCAGTTTAGAGAGTCAGCTTATTTCCCCAAGAATCTGGGTTGTCATTTTACCCTCCTCAAAAGGATGGAAACTGAGTGAACCTTGAACCTGCTGAGATTTGAACTGCCAAATTGCAGGCAACCAGCAGTCAGCAGACGAACCCTGCAATACCGCACTCTAACCGCTGCGCCACCGCAATAATATTATATCTCGTATATCAACCAAATGATTTACTACTTTTCAGGATCCATTTGTATAGGCCAAAACCTATTTTCATTGATGAGAACAAGGTCATGGATCAGATGCATCACGTACTGCACATGTTCAGTTTAGTGAAGGGAAAAAAAATAATGATACATCACGTGACGTCATGGTGACACCACAAGTTTGACACCCCTGGTTTATGGCAGTATGTTTAATCCAGTTGTTCTCCTGCACTAATGAATTAATTAAATTTAAAGGACCAAGTATCTGTATTCTTTCTAAACATCAAAGTGGAAAGACCAGAACAGGACTGACACTAACAGCAAAAACTGCTCTTATGAAAGTATTTATTTCTATATTTACGGTAAAACAAAACAAATTTTGAATCAATTTTTATTCTACTTTATAGTTTGCAGCTTTAAAAATTAAGCAGAAGGAATAGAATTTAAATTTAAAGACTTGGATTTAGTTACCATTAAACTAGTAACTGCATCTATTCCAATGGTTAGGTGTAGGTGTACATGATACCTGGATATTTCTATTATAATAATATATATCAGGTTTTATTGAGTGCAGTGTAGTTCATCGTATCTAGTTGTAAGCTTACTAAGAACTTTAAAAATCAACAATCTTGGACATTATATCACATCTGTGATTTAAATTGAGACCATCTTAATTTATAATTGCCCATGCTATGATACAATCCTTTATATACTGTGAAATTCAAAGGAGTATTTGTATGAAACGCATGTTTGAGAAGGCGAACTTGAAGAAATTCATGAACATACCTGTTTGTCATGAAAAAGAAAATGAGAAATGGGTGAAAACAGAATTAGCCAACAATTTAGTTATTTTCTTTTATAAATGTATAGTATTATGCAACATCCTCAATTCAGATTTTTTTTTAAAGGACCCAGTATTCTGTTTTTATTCAGAACTCAGTTACAAAGTACTTTTCTTTTGGGTTTTCATTAGTATTCATAGCTCTATCGGACTGCAGTTCAAACTCCTTTTTCTTGTTTTTGTCACAGAAAATGATAGAACAAGATTTCTTAGAAACACTTAGCCACACTCTCCATGGGAATTATCAATCTGTTCAGTGTATTCACCTCCTCATGGAAGAGAGAAAATTCAGTTTAACTGCTGATAGTGTTAATTGATTGCAAGTTGTTTTAGTGACAGTATTATGTCTCAACTAAGATTTTCCTTTACTCTCATTAATTAGATATAGGAACCAAACATACAGAAATAGTGGCTTCATGCCACCACAAAGAGCATTTTAGGGTTACAAATCTAGTTTCGGTGGTCTTTTGGCAATGCAAATTGTAATAACATCTTGGTTTTATACATGTTTTGATTAACAGCACACATTTGGCTTTATAATGTGTCAAGTTTGCAGAGACAGCTGATTACATCTGCAAATCTAAGAACAGAAGAATTGAGAGAGGCAACCCCATTACTTTTGAAATTTATTTGAGGTTGCATAATCTGACTTGCTACCTTTTAATTGACAAGGCAACTTCAGAGTTAATATGGCAGCTGGCTCTCCTTATCTGGAAGATTAGGAAGAAAAGATGAAACTTTTAAATGTTTTATCCAGTGTGACTCAGTTTGACTTCTGATTATTATTTGCAACCAAATGCACTTTCATAATATTTTAGTTCAACTTTATTGCAGTTTTGCTTGTGTACTTATTTTTCAGTCTATGTTTATCTTTCAATTGCTGAAGTATCTTGATCGAATTGGTCATTTCATTGCAATTTTTTTAACAAAAAAAACCAACTTCCCACATTAAATGATCACTATTTCTCAACAGTTATTTTTATATTTTTTTAAAACTTTGCTTCTCATATTCTGATTTTTCAGATTCCTTAATCTTTTTCCTTGTGTTATTTTAAAGCAATCTGATCTAAATTATTTGGCATAAAATTAATGGCATAATTTCTGTATGCTTCCATATTTCTAAAGTCCTGAATTTAAATAACTAAAGGCAGGCTCTACTTGTTGAAAAGAGCAATACGCTGTAATTGTTTATCAGCTTATGGTTAATGTGCAGAATTTAATTGCTAAATCACAAGGGTTGTTTTTTTTTGCAGAGTTTTATCAAACTTGATTACTGTCTTTGATAACGGTTACTGCTAACATAATATATTACATAATGATAACTTTATTTAATTTTGCTGTGCTTTAAAAATATCTTAGACGCCAATGTTATTTATCAAAGTAAAGCATATGCTGGTAATACATGAGTAATTCTAATCTTCAAATCAGAACAGCTCATAACATCAGAAGAGGATGGTCTTAGTGATACAGAATGTTGCTGGCTAGGGAAACTAGATAAATATAAAAACTCATATTATTTTAACATTTTATTTTGGCTACATGTTCCTAAGAACAGTTATTGTATGTTCCTTTTGTATTAAACAAATATTAAGGTTTAAGAAAGTAGTAGCAGTTTCACTTGGATTCTTAGGTATCTTTGAAGATTAAATTTGCTGCAGATAAATACTTTAATTGTAGATATCTGGAGCTAGTTTAGGAAAACTTACTGCTTTTTGCCACTATGATAGGATTGTCATTTTTCAATAGAAACCATCAGTTTGGCAAAGCTTTGGATCTAATCTAGTTGCTCTCCCTGATCATGCTCCAAACTGAGTTACTGATTCACTTGTGGATCAATTCACACATCCTTTGAAAACATTAAAACCTATTTATTAGGAATGGAAAATTAATTTCTTACTGTAAACCAAAAGGCTTGTAGATTTCCAATAAGAACAGGTAGGAGTCAACCATCCCAGATGGCACATTCTAAAACAGGAACTCCTGATACATACAAGCAACTGAGAACTTGTGCACTGGAGACAAATTCCTTGTGTGTCAAATCACACTTGGCTAATAAAGAATTCCATTCCATTCCACCTCTTCCCTCTCCCCTCTTACTATTTTCTTTTAAAATAATCAAAATAGATCTCTAGATATGGAGAGGAATTTTTAAGGAACACAAGGCTATTGGTATCTTCTCATCATGCTTTTGAACAATGTTTTTTGGAGAACAGCTATTAGGAATTGCCTTCACACTCAATTCTTGGCTTCCTGGATGGTTATGAGTTATCACCGTAGAACCCAAATTCTGAACTAAATGAGCTTTTGACCCAACCTAGTAGGGCTTCTTCTGTACCACTCTTACCTTAGTGTTTTTCCTGTAGACAACATATCTCTACCCTGAGAACACATTATTTTGTATAGGAAAATAATTGATACTTTCATGTAAGAATGGCAAAGTACCTTTTTTTGTGGGACTTAAACACAATTTACGGTAATCAGAAGACATCATTTCTCACTTAACTTTTAATTCTTCCCTTCGCTCCCTGTTCCTTTTAATTCTTTTTTATTAAATTTATCGGAATGTAAAGCACAAATGAAAATAGTAGAAAATGGGAAAGAAGGAAATGTAGGGTAAAAGGGGAAAAAGAAAGAAAAACAAGTAGAAATAAAGCTGAATGTATTCACTTCTTTGATTAAAGCAGTTAATTTATCTATCTCTGCTCATTCCATCAATTTTTCCAGCCATTCTTCCATTATAATAATTTGAGTATCTTTCCATTGTTTTCTTTTAATTATGTAAGCTCCCCATCATCAGGATCATCAAGCCTGATGGATCAGTGGTTAAAATGCAGTATTTCAAGCAAACTCTGCCCACAGCCTGAAGTTCTATCTTGGCAGGGCTCAAAGTTGACCCAGCCTTCGAGCCTTCTGAGATAAAATTGAGGACCTAGATTTTGGAGCAATATGCAAATAATAACATTGTCAGTTGTTTGGTAATCATGAACAAGTGAATATGGTCAGGTTTGTGCAAAATGAAAATTTATTTTTTATTGTCTGCATTTACAGGCTGCTCCAATAGTTCTCAATAACATGATTTGTTTGCTCCATGAAATAAGCCATTATAGAATATAAAGCAGTGTTTACAGCTTAGTGAAATGAGTGTACTTACCCAATTGTAGTTTAATCATCAAACATGTTTAAAGAAAGTATAATTGACTGCACTGTGTGATCTTAGTAAGCAAGTTAAGAATAAATACTAGCCTCAGCATTCTGCAAATATTTCTGATTTAAGTTTTGGATCAACACTGATTTTTTAAGTTATTTTATTTACTCCTATATATGAAAAAGCTCTTTGGGAGTCATTCTCAAATTGTGTAACACAATAAAATGTGAGTTGATGTTTGCACTTTGAGCAAAACTTAGATGCGGCTACTGAATTCTTTTCATTCTCTTTGATAATATGAATGTCTTTTTTAAAAACTGTTTTTCCATGTCAGCTGTCCAGAATTGCATGAAAATGACTAAGTAACTAATTAAATAAAAACCATAAACATGATGCACAATAGGTTGGCTTTGTCACTTTTTCATACTACCAAAGGAAAAGACTTCATCCTAGATATCTGAGATAAGCATCTCAGAATAAATCCACTCACACATCCACTTAAGCTATTCATAACTGCTATTAATGAGCAGGTGATTCATGTTCATATTCAGAACTGAGGTTTCTGAGTTCTTGTATGCTCTACTGCTTGCCTTTGATGACAAAAGATAATTCATTTTCTACATTATGAGTTATTATATTAAATTTATTAAAGTATATCCATTTTGATGTATTTATCATAATTGACTATTAGATTTTTAAGCTACGAATGTAAGAACATGGCATATTTAAACTTAATCTAATTTACAGTAAATTGTTAATTTTTCTGTCAGGAATTAAATAGGTATTGGTAAAGGAAATTATAACTTCAAAGAGTGGAAAATTGGAAAATAGTTTTTTCTTTAAAAATATAGGTATTTAAAAGTTCAGCATATAATGTTTAATTTGATATTAAAGTATCCACTTAGAGTTGTTATATAAGATTGAGCATAATTTTCATTTTATAAACAGGTTTAAAAATATTGCTTTGGTTTATGAAATGAAATTGACTATAATTGTCTGGAAATTAATTAATGTAATACTGTAATAATATTGATTAACACGTTACCAAATAGTCTTGAGAAATGCTAATAAATGATAACATCATTTTATTTTTCCCTATAGCTGTAGATATTGATTAGTACACATGCTTTACTACACTTGAAAAATTCATCAGTTATATAGACCTATTAATATATTAATATTTATTTTTAAAAATATATTAAATATGATAAGAAGGTGCAGTAGTTAGAATACAGTGTTACAAGCTAACTCTGCCAACAGCCAGGAATTCAATCATGACTGGCTGATATTTGTAAACCACTCACATAATGCTGTAAAACCTTGGACTGTGATTTGTTAGGAACTGTAAAGTTCCGAACAAATTAAAGTTAAAGTTCAATATAATAGCATTGATAAAAAAGCATTAAGAGTTGTAAATATAATTTTGGACAGTTTTTTTTCCCCCTGGAAATATTGTACTGCTAATTAGAGCTTATAAAATTTATTCTAGACCAATCTTAGAGTTCAACTCTTTGGAATCTCCACCATATATCTGATATCAGTACAATTGAGTGGGTTCAGAAGTATTTCACAAGAAAAGTATTGTACTCTTTTGTACACAATAGAGTTCCCTATGCTACTGGGCTCAAAATTCTCAGTTTGAATAACTTAGAACTATGTTGCTTGAAGTCAGACCTAGGTATTGTATACAAAATTATACATAGTAATGTGTTTCACCTTTTTTGTTTTAATCTCAATAATAAATTAAGTGTAAATTTCTATAATACAGTTGTCAAAGTCTGGAATGCTCTACCTGATTCAGTTGTCTCAGCTACAAATTTTCACGGTTTCAGTCACAAATTGACTCCTGTGGACCTTACATCATACTTAAGTGGTCAGTAAAGGGAGCGTGCATAAGTTCACTAACATGCCTATTGTCCCTGTCATTGTATTTTTATTCTTTTATTCTTCTCATTTTTATTTGACAAATCCCAATAAACAAACAAACAAACTCGGCCATATAGCTGGAGGTGAGTGACAAGTGAGCAAAAATGCATGAACAAGATCTAGGTTGTGCACTTTTCCCCTCCCCTGATATGTGGAAAATTTGTTTTCCATGAAACTGGTCCTTGATGCCAAAAAGATTGGGAACCACTGCTGTAAAGCACTATGGAGCAAAGTGCTATTGCTAATAGGGTGCCACAAGGATCCGTCTTAGGCCCAGTACTCTTCAATATCTTCATTAATGACTTAGCTGATGGAATAGAAGGGGAACTTACCAAATTTGCAGGTGATACTAAGCTGGCAGGAATAG